>BLSH010340190.1:560721-579223 GCA_018402905.1 Glandirana rugosa
CTCGTATGATGCATCCCTTTTGCTAGGCATTTAAGTTTTTCTCTTAAATACTGGTATCTGGGGTGATCATCTTAGCAAATTGAGAGTAGTAAATATGGTCATAAATTCTCTTTTTGAATTTACGGATCGTTTTCCCTACGTAGTATGCTCCGCACCTACATGTCATGAGATAAATGACTCCTTGTGTGTCACAGTCTGCATAGAACTGTGGGCGGAATTTTTCCCCATTTGGCAGGTAAAAGTGGGTCCCTGTCCTAACCCAGGGACAATAGGTGCATTGGCCACATGTATAAATACCCTGTATTGGGTCAGTGTTGTCCGTAGCTGGGTTATAAAAGCTTGTTGTAATTTTGTTTCCAATTGACACCGACTTTCAGTAAATTATTTCAGGGGTTTCCCTGACGTATTTCACCAAAACTGGGTCTTCCCTAAGTAAGTGCCAATGCCGATTGAGGCAGGCTTTTAATTCATTGTGCTGAGCTGAGAAACGGGTGATAAACTTGGTAGTGGGAGATGCCGGTTGCGTCTGTCTTTTAGAATAGAGGAGGGAGTTCCTGTTTTGCCAAACTGCTCGGTTGTATGCTTCCCTCAAAATTGTCTTACTATAGCCTCTCTGCCGTAGGCGTTCTCGCAATTCTGCCGCCTGTGTAATGAAATCTGAGTCATGTGTACAGTCGCGTCGTAGTCGGATGTATTGAGCATAGGGTATGCTACGAATAAGTGGAGCAGGGTGCCCACTATGTGCATGGAGTATAGTGTTCCCTGCGTTTTTTTTCCTTGTTTCACAAACATTCAACTGCCTTATATTGGGACGTGGCACATTAAATTACAATTTTAGGGGTCCTTCCGGCCATCGTAGGACACCCATAACTATTTACTAATACAAGGGAGAGAGCTGAAAGTCTCTACCCATGAGGAGAGGGGTGTGTGCCTTTCCTCCGATCAGCTGTCTTGGCTGTGTGCCCAGGCTTCACTGTAGTTCTAAGCAGGAAGAGCAAAAATGCTAACACGATCTCCACTTTCTAAAGGATATTTACAGCTGAAGACAGAAGATATGCATGTAAAACTTATATAGGGAGGTCTGTTTCATCCCTTTGTATCATCTGAGGCGGTTTACTTCACTGGGTACATGTGAGGGTTTACATCCACTTTAAGTCTGATCATGATCAATCAGAAACCCACTCGATGTGGATAGGGAGAATCCTCCTAGCTGTGTCTTTGTATTCTGACAGTGGGGAAGTATCCGCTACACCACACTGATCGAGCTGGGAAAAATTGGCATGGCAGTTGTACAGAATTGATCGGTAGATCAAGTTTTGTACAACGTCCCTGCCCATACAAGGATTGAAACTTGGCTTGCCTGTGCTGACCTGACCGAATTTAAATACATGTATAGCCGGCTTTAGCTATACCTGGGGATACAGGCGATCAGCCACATTTTCATGTGTGACCCCCTGATGACGTCAGCATGTATGCTGATGAAACGCAGCGTGAGGTAATGCTGTTTCCGGCCCGTCACTTCCACCTGCATAGCAAACGAACGGAGCGCATCGGCGTCCCCTGCACCATCTATACGCTAGTAAGCTTGCCTTGTTTTTTACCTTGGATGTTTTAAGCCTAATAAATTGTGACGTACTTCACCATGTGGCCCCTATCCTTCTCTCCTACTATTGGGTATTGCTGGTGTGAGCCATACGAAGTCCACATATCGGTTGCTGGATTCACCTGTTCACTGACCGTTCGTGGAAGCAGCTCAGGAACATCGATTCTGGACACCCAAAGGCTTGATCACAAAGCGCTACTGATTCTTGTAATGAGAATCATGGCAATCTGGTGAGTAGGATTGACCACTGTGGTGCACTGTGTGGTGAAGGATCGTATCTGTCACTTTTGGACTTTAAAAGCATTATTTTGGAATTGGTTTGCGCATACCCTTTCTCGCCCTGGTCTTAAAGGAGGTCCCTTGGGATTAAAAATATCTCTTTTGTTGCACAGAGACACTTTTTTGCACTCTAAGGCTGCATAGTAGACTGTTTCTTTGCACAGCAGATTTGGACGATTTTATTTCATTTTATTGTCATATTTATATGTAATTTATTCTATTGTTTTGTTACACAATTTATTGGTGTAGATATGTGCATTAGCGTCTGTAGGTTCTTTTGGCTTACACAAAGTGTATGATGTGTTCACATAGATTTGCACAGGTTTGCCTCACTAAGTAGGGGTTTTATTTTGGTAGCGTCCGCATTACCTAAATTTCATATCCAGGTGGAGTGATATCCATTTGGTTTGACTTTAGTGATGTAAGCGCGGTTCATTTTTCTTTTGTTTATTCAAGTTCACACTCTAGTGTGTCATGCCAGCAGCTACACATCACTGTGTTTTTTTCTAGTATATTATTTCCTTTGCGCAGTATTAACTTTTCTCGGATTTTAACATTTTAGTGAACACAAATCATCAAGTTTACCCGGGAAGAGACACAGAACAAATCACTATTTTTTGGAGTATATGTTTAAGTTAAAGGAGAGGGTGACTGGGCATTGAGGTCTACAGGACACCCACCCACACAAAGCAGCATCTGCTCTTGTCCTCCTAACACCCACTGGAACACAAACTGGGGGTTATTCTGGTTGAGGCCAGGTTCACATTGCAGCATGGAACGAGTCCGATGCATCCCTGTTCACCATCTCAGGTCTGGTTTCAGCCCAAATTTTTGGCTGAATTCAGACCCGAAACAGACCAGAAGATGCACAGGACTCCTGTGCAATTCGCACTGGTGCCGCTCCGGAGATGTGTGAACCGGCTCCATAAAGAGCCGGTCACAATCTCCTGACGCGCAAATAGGATGTGGGGCAACCAGCATCCAAATCGCAATAGCGTGAAACCATCCTCAATCTTTCATTACTATTCAAGTTTGCATCTTACACAGTCATAACAGGCAAAAGAAGAATGAAGAGTGTACATAGACCAATCAATGCACATTAGTATACAAAAGCTAATCATAGAATGACATAATATGGACTTTAAATAGTAGAATGATAAATAGCGCACATACATTTTCAGGTACACACTTTTTTTTATTTTGCGGTTTTATTACCAGTTTAAGGGACATTCTTTTGAAGACAGTGAGGTGCACGTTTTGGACAGAGGACAAATGGTTCACAAGAGGTGTAAGAAAGGCAATCTACAAACTGGAACAGCCATCATTGCACATGGTGGGGGCCTTCAACACCATTTGTCTTCCACATTTAATGCCGTTTTACCTTCTCTGACCTGGTGTTTTGTCAACAATTCACACCTTCAGCAATGTAAATGGAAAGATTTTCATTTATGAAGCCTACCTAACATCATAGATGGGATTATTTGACCACATGCTTGATTCTGGTTTTTCTCTGTAAAAGTGACCTAATCCTTTAAAGCAGATTTAAATTTACAGTGCATATGTAAAGTATTCACAGCACTTCACTTTTTCCACATTTTGTTATGTTACAGCATTTTTTCCCCAAAATGGATTAAATGGATTATTCTCCTCAAAGTTCTGCAAACAATACCCCATGATGACAATGTGAAAGAAGTTTGTTTGAAATCTTTGCAAATTTATTAAAAATAAAAAACAGGAAAAAAATAAAAAAACACACGTACATAAGTATTCACAGCCTTTGCTTAATACTTTGTAGAAGCACCTTTGGCACCAATTACAGCCTCAAGTCTTTTGAGTATGCTGCAGCTACAAGCTTGGCACACCTATCTTTGGGCAGTTTTTTCCATACTTCTTTGCAGGATCTCTCTCTCGTGCTCCATCAGGTTGGATGGAGAGCGTTGTTGCACAGCCATTTTCAGATCTCTCCAGAGAAGTTCAATCAGGTTCAAGTCTGGGCTCTGGCTGGGCCACTCAAGGACATTCACAGAGTTGTCCCATAGCCACTCCTTTGCTATTTTGGCAGTGTGCTTAGGGTCGTTGTCCTGTTGGAAGATGAACCTTCGCTCCAGTCTGAGGTCCAGAGAGCTCTGGAGCAGGTTTTCATCAAGGATATCTCTGTACATTGCTGCATTCATCTTTCCTCGATCTTGTCTAGTCTCTCAATTCCTGTCACTTAAAAACATCCCCACAGCATGATGCTGCCGCCACCATGCTTCACTGTAGGGATGGAATTGGCCAGGTGATAAGCGGTGCCTGGTTTCCTCCAGACATGACGCTTGCCATTCAGGTCAAAGAGTTCAATCTTTGTTTCATCAGACCAGAGAGTCTGAGTCCATCAGGTGCCTTTTGGCAAACTCCAGGTGGGCTGTCATGTGCCTTTTACTGAGGAGTGACTTTCGTCTGGCCACTCTACCATACAGGCCTGATTGGTGGAGTGTTGCAGAGGATGTTCTTCTGGGAGGTTCTCCTCTCTCCACAGAGAAATGCTGGAGCTCTGTCAGAGTGACCATCGGGTTCTTGGTCACCTCCCTGACTAAGGCCCTTCTCCCCCAATTGCTCCGTTTGGTCGAACGGCACGCTCTAGGAAGAGTCCTGGTGGTTCCAAACTTCTTCCATTTATGGATGATGGAGGCCACTGTGCTGATTGGGACCTTCAATGCTGCATACATTTTTCTGTACCCTTTCTCACATCTGTGCCTCGATACAATCCTGTCTCGGAGGTCTACAGACAATTCCTTGGACTTCATGGCTTGGTTTGTGCTCTGACTGTTAACTGTGGGACCTCATACTATATATAGACAGATGTGTGCCTTTCCAAATCATGTCCAATCAACTGAATTTACCACAGGTGGACTCCAATCAAGTTGTAGAAACATCTCAAGGATGATCAGTGGAAAGAAGATGCACCTGAGCTCAGTTTGAGCGTCATGACAAAGGTTGTGAATACTTATGCACATGTGATTTTTTTTTTAGTTTTTATTGTATTGTTAATTAACTTGCAAATATTTCAAACAAACTTCTTTCATGTTGTCATTTAGGGGTATTGTTTGTAGAATTTTGAGGAAAATAATGAATTTAATAAATTTTGGAATAAGGCTGTAACATAACAAAATGTGGAAAAAGTGAAGCTCTGTGAATACTTTCCAGATGCACTGTATGGTCACAGCATACACTTCAATTTTGTATGTAAACTTGCTTAAAAAATATTCCATGTTGTGATTGCTGACTGTCTGCTGACCATCTCCTTCCACAACTTCTTGGATTCCGTGCAGCTTTAATATTTCCCCCCTGCTGTTTGCTTTAGATTTGTAAGGACTATATACCCCATGATACATTGCTGCCTGCAAGCAGTGGTTCCTTTACTGATTCTGTCTCCTGAAATTCCACCTCTCAGTACCTTCGTAGTACAGAAGGCAGGCTTTATGAATCCGGTGACGAAGCAGTACCTATCACCAGGACATAGTGAATATATGTCACAGAATGCAAGGAAGTGAATGTGTGGGGTTCGGCACAAAGCATACAAGCTTCAAGATCCTTTAGATGAATAGGAGTAGGCTAGAAAGAAATGAAATACAGGCTTGGATCACACTTGTGCAGGTGGTGTCAGGTGTTGGATTCGCACCTGTACCCACACCCAAAATATGCTGCTCCTTTACAGATGCACAGGCCACGCATCTAAACACGCTTTGCGGGTGCGGGAAATGGCATGGTGCAAAAGGTCCATGAAATTTCCTTGCGGCTGCCATTTTGAAAAAGTGTTTCCTGCATTTCCCGTGGGTACAGCTGCTCTGCCTGCACGAATGCAATCTACAGCAAATGCATAGGCGTTTACCTAGCATAAATGTCTTTCTATATATCCAGTAAGTCTATCAGCCGTCAACAGTGATTCTGCCTAAACCTCATCACACTCAGGTATCTGGTTCCTTCCTGGGTAATCCTGTTGCATGGCAATACATCATTTATTGGTTTTATCCACTCAGAGATAGAAGGCATTGGAGACAGTTTCCATGTCATGGCTATGCATTTACATGCATCAACTATGCCAGACTCATTCTCACTGGATGTTTTGTGTTGCAACTGCCTTCGCTTCCAACACAAGCAAAATGCATGAGAATACCTTCTGCTCAACAGAATCTGGACTAATGAACATGAAAACACCCCACATGCCGCATTCTTGGTGTGCTGACCAGCAATTTCCCACACGTCACCTAAACCTTCAAAAATTAGCTAAGATGATAGTGAAATGAGGGGGTGTATGCGCTTTTTCGCGGGCAATTTGTCAGGCTGATGTTAGCACTTTAATCATCATCTCAAGACCATGGTTGATATTGTGTCAGGGTGATTGAAGCGCATTATTTCTATTATTACATTGTAATATAAAATGAAATAGTACAACTCACCATTATGCAGAATCAGTGGGAGCCCTGAGCATGTCACTTGCCCCCGTTGCCTGCCACCAGACGCAGCTTGTCAATTGCCACGTTGTCTGCCTTAAGATGCAGTTGTTTCTTGCCACATCGCCTGCCTTCAGACGCAGCTTGTCATTTGCCACCAGATGCAGCTTGTCACGTCGCCTGCTACCAGATGCAGCTTGTCGCTTGCCACCAGATGCAGCTTGCCGCTTGCCACCAGATGCAGCTTGCCACTTGCTATGTCGCCTGCCACCAGATGCGGATTGTCACTTGCCACGTTGCCTGCTACCAGATGTGGATTGTCACTTGCCACATCACCTGCCTTCAGACACAGCCTGACACATCGGCTGCCACCAGATGTGGATTGTCACTGTTGCAGCCTGCCACCAGATGTGGATTGTCACTGCTGCGGTCTGCCACCAGATGTGGATTGTCACTGTTACCTGCCACCAGACGTGGATTGTCACTCTTACTTAACACCAAAAAAATAGTAGCTTGTCACTAATTAATTAAAATGTAAATTCAAGTTTTTTTCCCCCAGCATTGCAGAGTACAGTACTTACAGGTGCACCGCTGACAGCCTCTCCTCAGCATGAGTAAACTAGCTACTAGCTAGCACATGCTCATTAGGTACTGTCCCCCGCCCATGGCTGCACCTCTGTGTAGAGCAGCCTTCGCGGCTCTGTAAGTAAGGGCGGAACAGCAGTGTGAGCAATGAGAGATATCATCTCTCTGCTTGCCCCACACCGCGGCCTGGGAGCTGGGGACCCCTGGTTCAAAGCACGGCTAAGAACAAGTACTCAGACACAGGGCTTGCAACTGGGCTGACCCTCTATGGGTGGGTTAATTGACCCCCAACATTTTTCAGTTACAGGTTTTGAGAAGCGCAAGTCCTTCACTTGCTTCCTATATCTCCTAGGAAGTCATGCAGTGAGATCTTCCTACCATAGTTCTTGCAGTTATGAATGTTCCAATCAAACATGGGACATTCCCACTTCTAGTGCATTATTAATTAAATAACATACATTGAAATCCAACAGGAAAAGTGGATCCCTCATAATGAGGGGGAAAAAGAAATGGGACTTTGTGTACTTTCTGGATCACAGGGAAGGTAGAGATGACAAGGTAGGATTGTGGTAGTCTGGCTGGCCTCATATACACTTTATTGATATTGGTCCCTTTTTTATTTAAGACCTATTTCCCATTGCTGGGATACACCTGTTCACTTATCCATTCACTCTTATATCCATTATATCCACTATAAGGTTATACTTTATTATATCACCACATTTACTTTGGCAATAGCACCCAGCCCACATATCATAGCACTAATATGTTATCATGTAATCTAATTAGATGCACATTTTTTTGATTGCTTTTAGATACATGGTGATGTGTCCACATCACTCCACAATATTCATGGGCAATACTCCCCAGGGAGATCTGCCTTCTGTTGGATTTCCATCTCTGTGTCACGAGGTTTACCGTCTCAGCTCTCGGGATTGATGGCCATTTCTCCCCCGGCCATCTTCTAGCTCTCAGCGCTTTTCACTCAGACTCAGTCTACCCATAAGTATTAGGGGGTGATTACGATTATTCCATATATATATATATATATACACACACACACACACACACACACACAGGGTGGGCCATTTATATGGATACACCTTAATAAAATGGGAATGGTTGGTGATATTAACTTCCTGTTTGTGGCACATTAATATATGTGAGGGGGGTAACTTTTCAAGATGGGTGGTGACCATGGCGGCCATTTTGAAGTCGGCCATTTTGAGTCCAACTTTTGTTTTTTCAATAGGAAGAGGGTCATGTGACACATCAAATTTATTGGGAATTTCACAAGAAAAACAATGGTGTGCTTGGTTTTAATGTAACTTTATTCTTTCATGAGTTATTTACAAGTTTCTCTTTGTTTACAGCCATTGACATGTCGCTGAGGTTAACACGTGCGGAGCGGATAGAAATTGTGTTGATGTCTGGTGAACGCAGTAACCAGGTCATTGCAGCAGATTTCAATGCAAGACAGCCTACGAGACCACCCATCTCCCATGTTACAGTTAGCAAACTGCTTGCTAAGTTTCGTGAAACTGGTTCAGTGTTGGATTTGCCAAAATGTGGACGCATGAAATCTGTCACTAATGAAGAAACATCAGTGGCTGTCCTAGCTTCATTCAGCAAGAGCCCACAGCATAGCACTCACTGCATGTCACTGGAGAGTGGCATTAGTCGAACATCCCTTCGGCGGATATTAGCTACTCACAAATGGCACCCTTACAAACTCCAGCTACTGCAGCATCTCAATGAGGATGACCCAGATCGGCGCACTGAATTTGCAGAATGGGCAAAGCAAAAATTTGAACAGGACCCTCAGTTTACGCAGAAGATTTTGTTCAGTGATGAGGCAAACTTTTATGTGAATGGTGAAGTTAACAAACAAAACCACCGCTATTGGTCTGACACCAACCCACATTGGATAGATCCCTCCAAGACTGTTGGAACCAAAAAATTGATGGTATGCTGTGGTATATGGGGTACAAAGATAGTGGGGCCATTCTTCATCAATGGAAACCTCAAGGCCACTGGATATGCGAAATTGCTACATGATGATGTGTTTCCCTCTTTATGCACTGAAGCTGGCACGTTCCCTGAGTTTTTCCAGCAAGATGGTGCACCACCACATTATGGGTTTCAGGTCCGAGCATTCCTAGATGAACAGTTTCCCGGAAAGTGGATTGTTCGTCGTGGGCCAGTTGAATGGCCCCCAAGGTCTCCCGATCTGACCCCCTTAGACTTTTATCTTTGGGGTCATCTGAAGGCAATCGTCTATGCTGTGAAGATACGAGATGTGCAGCACCTGAAACTACGGATACTGGAAGCCTGTGCTAGCATTTCGCCTGCGGTGTTGCTATCAGTGTGTGAAGAGTGGGAGAAGAGCGTTGCATTGACAATCCAACACAATGGGCAGCACATTGAACACATTTTATAAGTGGTCAGAAACTTGTAAATAACGCATGAAAGAATAAAGTTACGTTAAAACCAAGCACACCATTGTTTTTCTTGTGAAATTCCCAATAAGTTTGATGCGTCACATGACCCTCTTCCTATTGAAAAAATAAAAGTTGGATTCAAAATGGCCGCCATGGTCACCACCCATCTTGAAAAGTTTCCCCCCTCACATATACTAATGTGCCACAAACAGGAAGTTAATATCACCAACCATTTCCATTTTATTAAGGTGTATCCATATAAATGGCCCACCCTGTATTTATATATATTTATTTATTTCCCCTTTTCCCTGTGTGGACGGTCCAACTGTAACTTTATAATAAATAATAACGCTTTTCATTTAGATATCAAAATTTGCATCTGCTCCTGAAGATTTTATTCATCCATGAAACTCGTCAAGATATATAGATGCCTTTACCTTTTTATTAAATCTGTAGAGTGCTACCAATATTTTTACTAATCATGTTACATTGGCCTCTCCAATCTAATATGTCTTTATTATATATCATGTGAGCATGGATTCCAGAATCTGAAGGTTATAAATGTAAATATCATGAATTAACATGTCATTATGCTATCATGTTACTTTATATGGAATACATTTTACCTTTTGTATGCTATGGTGTATGTCATGATGTGATATTTACTAGATACGTTATACTTGCCAGATACTCCTTGTTCACGATACTTCATTGGTCGCATGCTTCACACAAAGTCCCATTTCTTTTTTCCCCTCATGTTATTAGCAATAGGGATGGAGGCGCTTGACCACACCTGTCTCGTGCCTCACACAAAGTCCCATACCCCTCTCCCTTTTTTAGTGATCCCTCATAATAGTGAAGGCCTGGCACCTGAAGGGCAGAGATTTTACCACCGCAGTTAAAAAAAAACATAATACATGAAGAAAAAAATTGGGTGGACTCCCTCTTTTAAGCTTTTCTTATCTGATTATCTAATTTTCTTCTTAGCCATCAATGCTTCTCCATACAAATGAGAATATTAAAGAAGTGCAAGAAAACAAAAACAAACGTATACTTACCTATATGGCTGCAGCATCAGTCCGATGCTGCAGCTGCCCCTGCAGGCTCTAAGACAGAGTACCGAGTATTAACATGGCCACTGATTGCTCAGTGCTTGGTCTTCACTGTGTGGACAACATTGACCGTCAGTCACCAGCTCTGTGCTCTGCCCCTTCATCACTCACTGGAGCGCCAGGCTGTGAAGGTTACAGAAGCAGATGGCACAGGCTCTCATTGGTTGAGGCTGAGCCAGCTGCCGGTCAGGCATCTGGGTGGATCCCGACCTTAGAGTGATACTAAACACACACTGTTTAATTTACATTGACCCTTCTATTTCTGCATATGGATGATGGCATTGGAATTATTTTAATAATAATAAAAAAAAGGGGAATCATATGAAGGAAGGAGGGGCTTCTAATCCTCTGCTGCTGATTCAAAATAAAAGTAAGTAAATAAAAAAACAGCCTTTGGAATACAGAGTAAAAATGAATTAACCACCTCAACACTGGGTACTTTCACCCCCTTCCTGCCCAGGCCATTTTTCAGCTTTCAGCGCTGTCACACTTTGAATGACAATTGTGCCGTCATGCTATACTGTAACCACGTGAAATTTGTATCATTTTCTCCGCACAAACAGAGCTTTATTTTTTACTAAAAAACCCCCAAAGACCGAAGATCGGAATACGGTGCTGCGGGAAGCCAGATTGCAAGGCGAGCTGAAATATGAGAACAGAAAAATACTTATATTCCCGGACTATACGGTGGAGCGCCAAAGGAAGTCTTTTGATGACATCCGTTCTAAACTGAGGGAAAAAGGGTACAAGCACAGTATGCTATTCCCTGCGAAACTGAGAGTAGAAGAGGGCACCCGTGTACTATTCTTCAACACCCCGGGCAAGGTGGTATCGTGGATCGAGACAGCCCGCAGCTGATCCTAATGCAGTGCAGATGGACTGCTGGCTCTTCTGGTTCCCCTCGCAGGGGGATCTCTTTGGATCCTTCATGACTGAGATAAGGTGATACTGACTGAATTGGTTGCAACAGACTGCAAAGTAAGCCGTGGGCTTGTGCATCTCACACGGTTTAATTGCCCCACACTTGGGTACGTGGTCAGCCAACACTCTAA
This sequence comes from Glandirana rugosa, assembly GCA_018402905.1. NCBI lineage: Eukaryota > Metazoa > Chordata > Amphibia > Anura > Ranidae > Glandirana > Glandirana rugosa. The sequence continues at coordinate 572,227 of BLSH010340190.1, forward strand.
CTTGTGGGGGGCGCTTCTGCTAGGTCTTGATCCCAGAACAGCATACATGACACTTAAAATCCTGGGTGACACGGCTTCGGATGCTGGGCTACTTACCTCTAGAGATATCAGTTGATCACCCGCACTTGAGATGGGGGCTCTTCCCCCCCAGTTTGGCTGTACCCTCCCAACTGAGACTAAGACCAGCACTACCTGTAGTCGAATGAGACCCCTTCCCCTCTACTCAGTCGGTGTTGGTGGAACGATGGCCGACACCGCCGGCCCATGACCTTTGTTGCAACTCCTTCGTGGTAAATACTCCACTCACATGTTTAACTGGGCGAGGTAGAGACAGTGGACCATATTTTTTGTTTGTAACACTGTTCAAGATTTGTACCCCTGGATTATCGGGTGATTTACACCAACAATATCCTTTCTGGGACAGCATACCCTGCCGACTGTCGATGCACGGGGTGTGGACTATCTCTTGCCTTTGACCCCTAATGGCAGGCCACGTGTTTGCAAAGTTTGTGGGAAGAGAGCCCCTCTCAGGTTTTTTTTTGGGGGGGGGGGGTGTTATGTTGGGAATTTTTGTTTTTACGTTTTCTATTGTTTATACATGCTGTGCACAGGGAATTGGGGCTGATTATACAACTGCCTGGTGTTCTTGTTGTGTGCCCCCTGGGTCCCGGGCCAGAGTCCAAATTCATACATTGTGGGCCAGACAGACCACTTCAATCTCTATACCCAGGTTTACTAATGACGTCCCTTGATATCCTCTCCTGGAACACCAGGGGACTGAATTCCTCTATTAAGCACTCCCTGGAGTCCCAGTTCATCAAGGCCCATAATCCACACATTTGTGTCCTCCAGGAGACTAGTTTGGTTGGTAGCAAAACCTTAAGTATCAAGAAAGCATGGGTAGGTTTCCAATACCACACCACCTATTCTAACTTTGCCAGGGGGGTAAGCGTCTGTGTACCCAGAACGCTTCCATTTAAAATGCTGGACCTGGTCCTGGAAAGCCGTTGGCTCCCACTGCTGTCAATCAAATCCAATGACGTGTCAATGAACGCAGCAGGAGTCGGGAGCGTGCACGCACGAGTGTCTCCAGGGAAGCGCTTCCCCGTAGGGGCACTCGATGTGGGGAAGAGCCAGAAGCGCCGCGGTGGGACCCCAGAAGAGGAGGATCAGGGCCACTCAGTGCAAAACACTTGCACAGAGGTGGTTAATATGACATGTTTGTTATTTAAAAAAAAAAGAAGGAAGCTTTATAATCACTCTAAACTGCCCTCATCTGGAAGGGGGGTAAGTGCCCGGTATTGAAGTGGTTAACATGAATTGTGGAAATGCCGAATTAAGAATGTAAGGGAGGTTGAATTGAGAACGTGATTTTTTAAATGATTAACATGCAAATGTAAAGCCTTTATCCCAAAAGGGAAAAAACTGTTTCCTGTAACTGCTTTTAAAGTATTAGCTGGAGTTTGGCTTCAGTTTGTTAGTGTATTTAAATCTGCTAGTACAGCTAACACTCCCCTCCCCCCAGACTGACAATGCTGCTGTCCAAATGTTCCCCCTGTGCACCTTCATCCAGAGTGGGGACACTCTAATACAGGAGGTGTGTTACTGGACAGATCAGGAGGTGAAAACAGAGGTTAAAAAAAGCCTGAAAAAAAGAAAACGAATGCAGCCACATCTAATGACTGGTGAGCTGCAATATAAACACTTTTTTTGATTTGGGTTTAATACCGCTTTAGCTGCGTTAATCTGAATAGGTCAACACGGGCTCAAACAAGCGCACATTTGCCCTAGTAACACCACGACACTGCATTAAAGTGTGGTGCGCTGCATAAAAAGCAAATGTGAATGCACCACATTGCAACGCACCGTTGTGCATAGACTTGGATGTCATTCTAAGGCACTTCAATAAAGTTTAAAACGAAAGGAAAAAAAAGTAAACGGTGTGATGCATTGTACTAACAGGTAGCACCTCCCCCAGACATCACACATCAGCAGGCACGCAGTTTAGCATGAGGGCTGGTGTGATTCAGTACTAAATGATTATATGCTTATGCACAGTAAGGCCTCATACACAGGGGCAAAATAGCAAAAGTCGGGACCAACGTCAGGCAAAAATCTGCGTTTTCGTCTGCGTTTGCATCAGCGTTAATGAGCGTCGGCGTCAATAGGCGTTTTGTTTAAGAAAAAAAACTCCTCTTCTATTTTTTAACCTGAAAATGCCAGCGCTAAAAATGCCGGTCATCGTCTCTATGGCGTTAAAAACGCCAAAACGCTACAGCCTCGGAAAATGCGGGTCCTGCATTCGATTTACAGCTTAAGAGCGCCAATGCCATCTACAGCTCAAAAGCGTCTACGTTTTTATGGGGCCACTGAATAACATGGAGAGCTGAAAAAAAACGCTAACAAACGTCCATGTGTATGAGACCTAAAGCAAAAGTAATCTACTAATGGACGCTGGTCACCAACACAACTGTGCAGCCTCTTACCAGATTTGGCTACCGTAAAAGCAGCCAACTAGCACAGTATAATAACTCCAGGAAAGATTTGAGCACAATCTCAAAAACACCATCCCACGATCCAATACTGCAGCAACACTTGCAGACCTCTCCGGGTTACCATGTGTATTTAGAAGAAAAAAAAGAGAGCCTCCTTGTGGTGTAATAAGTTTTGTAAAACCAAATAAATGTCATAAAATATTGTACTTAGATATAGCAGGCTGAATAAAGGCATATACATATCATTAGAACAGCCAAACACCAAGATGGCCGCGGGTCGTGCCGAAGCGCAATGACTTCACATGCCATGACTCCACCCTACACGTTCCGTGACTAGGGGACGTCGTCAGGGGCTTGTGGCCGGCATCAGGCTGCATTTATATTACCCAGAAGGAGCCGCACAACTAATCAGCGTGCGTTTCAAATGCCGATATGCACTCCAGTAGCCGGAAGCGCATCACCCGCAGCAGTGTAAACATTATCAGGACAACCTTCTGGCCACCTCGGCCTTGGAACGTTCACCACTCTGCCACAATTTATTAAATATGGTAATCCATAATCATATAGATAACCAAAAAAATGTATAATACGCTAAAAACAAATGTTTTATTATTACTATTGTTAAATACTCAATAGCCATTAAAGCGGAGTTCCACCAAAATGTGGAAGATCCGCTTATCTGCTCCCTCCCCCCTCACCGATGCCACATTTGTCACTTTGGGGGGGGGGGGGGGGGTGAGGATACCTGTCAAAAACAGGAATCCGCTCCCACTTCCGTGTAAGGATGCCGCGGCGACCTAAGTCATTTGGGGCCCCTCCTCCTTTCCCCTGCTGCCTTCTGGGAGACACACATACAGGTCCCATTCAGAAAGCGCAGCGCTATTCGCGCATCCGCAGCAGGAAACAGGCTGTGAAGCCACATTCTTCACTTCCTGTTATTCTTAGTGAGGATGCCGTCGTCTGCACCCAGAACCGATGGATGGGTCTGCTTCGGGTGCCAACATCGTGGGCTCCCTGGACAGGTAAGCGTCCTTATATTAAAAGTCGCAGCTACAGTATTTGTAGCTGCTGACTTTTAATTTTTTTCTCCCCCAAGGTTGGAACTCCGCTACATCGGACAGTGCCATCTTGTGGTTGATTGATAAAATTCATACAAAATTCACACAAAAATTCAACAAATATGAAAAAAACTGGCATGTTGTACACTTGAAATAAAGACAAATAAATGTAAATTATATATACATATCCACTTTAACCACTTCCTTACTGGGCACTTAAACCCCCCTCCTGCCCGGACCAATTTTCAGTTTTCAGCGCTGTCGCTCTTTGAATGACAATTGCGCGGTCGTGCGACGTTGTACCCAAACAAAATTGGCGTCCTTTTTTTCCCACAAATAGAGCTTTCTTTTGGTGGTATTTGATCGCCTCTGCGTCATTTCTGATCGCCGCTATAAACAAAAAAAGAGCAACAATTTAAAAAAAAAACAATATTTTTTTACTTTTTGCTATAATATATATCCAAAAATAAAAAATAAAAAACAAATTTATTCATCAGTTTTGGCCGACATATATTCTTCTACATATTTTTGGTTAAAAAAATCGCAATCGGCGTTTATTGATTGGGTTGCGCAAAAGTTATAGCGTCTACAAACTATGGACATTGATTTATGGCGTTTTTATTATTTTATTTATTTCTTACTGGTAATGGCGGCGATCTGCGATTTTTATCGGTACTGCGATATCGGGGCAGACATGTCGGAGGTTTTTGACACTTTTTTGGGACCAATGACATTTATACAGCGATCAGAAATTTAAATGTCCACTGATTACTGTATAAATGTCATTGGCAGTGAAGGGGTTAACCTGCAGGGGGCAGTGAAGGGGTTAACTATGTTCCCTGGGTGTGTTCTAACTGTGGGGGGGTGGGGTTGACAGGGGCATGACAGATCTAACTGATCCCAGTGACAGGGATCAGTAGATCTGGCATGCCCCCCTCACAGAACGGGGAACCGCCGTGTTTACTTCGGCGGTTCCCCGTTCCTCCTGTCTGTAAGGAGATCGCGGGTCTCCGGCGGACATCGGGTCCGCCTGACCCGCGGGCACGCTCCCGCGGGCGCGAGCGGCGCGTGCACGTGCCGCTCGCGCCCGCGGGAGCACGCCCAGCACGAGCCGAATGGGAGGACGTCTATTGACGTCCTCCCGGCATTTTAGAGCCGCGCTGTAGCCGTCATTCGGCTATAGCGCGGATGCGAGGAAGTTAAAATCAGAATGGGGACTCATATTTAGAAAAATTTTTTTTAAAATTTTTTAACTATTATTAAAGCGGTTGTCTACTCAGAAAAAAAAAAAAAAAACCTGTAAGGCAAAAGGCATAATGAGCTAGTATGCAACGCATACTAGCTCATTATGAAATACTCACCTTAGAACGAAGCTCCCGCAGGGCTGCCCCGTCCCTGCAGAGGGAACTGACATCTTCGCAGTGTGCATTCTTCTGGGTTCGTGGCTCCAGTGCTGAGTGGCCGGAGCTGCGAGACGTCACTCTCGTGCATGCGTGGGAGCCCGTCTTTCCGGCAGGGTCCGGCGATATGCGCCGGGCCATCAGAGCGCATGCACCGTGACATCAGCGGCTGCATTGCAAGTGGAATATCTCCTAATCCGTAAGGGTTTAGGAGATATTCTTTTACCTACAGGTAAGCCTTATAATAGGCTTACCTGTGGGTAATAATGACTTTAGGGGGTAGACAACCACTTTATTAAATGCATTTATGTCCCATTCTATATTCAATCCATGTGGCCCATACGTTTTTAATAAATAAATTCACCTGGTCGGTCTAGATATTTCATGTCTAGTGTGGTTCTCTCTCCAACTGAGGATAATTTATCAATGGTGTGTCCCTTATGGATTTTTATTGTGGTGCAACACATAGTGTTTTGAAACACTATGGTTGGGGAATCCTTTGCGTATGTTCGCAATGTGCTCATTGAGCCTAGTTTGCAACATGCGTACCTCGTATGTCCAACGTACTGAACACCACACGGACATTGGATCAAATACACCACATTTTGTGTGGTGCATGTTATAAAAGATTTAACAGGAATGCCTGGAATGAAAACCTTTACATTTTCTACATATTGAACCTTAGATTCAGTTTGCAAGGCTGGTTTTGCTTTTAACGTTTCTACCCTATTTTTATTGTCTACCTGGAGGAATGTCTCATCTAGGTCTTTTTCCTTATAATCTCCGTCCAAAAACCTCTATTTCTTGAGGCCAGATTGCCTGGCAAAATCACTTCTATGCATACAGTTCCTTTTCAACCTGTAAAATTGACTCTTGGATACTGGCCTGAGCCAAGCAGGGTGGTGGCAACTCCTAATGTCTATAAATCCATTACGATCTGTTTCCCTGAAGAAAGTGGATGTAATGATTTCACCTTTCATAATTCTAATATTTAGATTTAAAAAATTGATCTCCTCTCTGCTTGCTTCATGTGTCAGGCGGATCCCCCTATCATTACCATTTAGAAATTGCACAAAATTATTCAGAGTCAAAGTCTCCACCCCATAGGAGGACAACGTCATCTATGTATCTTTTCCAAAGCACAAGCTGGGATCTGCGCTCATTGTAGATGTACTCCTCTCATTTAGCCATGAAGAGGTTGTCCATACTGGGCGCAAACTTGGCACCCATAGCCATCCCCCTACCTTAAAAGGTAGTATTGGCCTCTGAACCAAAAATAGCTATGCCCCGTCACGAGGTCCAACAGCAAGTAAACAAACTCCAAATGGGGACCACGCAACAAGGCACCTCCCTACAGATAATATTCAACAGCTTCACGGCCATGATGATGAGATATTATCATATACAACAATGGCACATCTGCAGTAGCTAAAATATAATTGTCTTTCCAAACTATGGATTGAAGAACATTAAATGACCTGTGTGGTATGCTTCAAGAATGAAGGGGTATTGGCTACTAGCGGTTGTGAAAATATATCAATGTACCTACCCTCCCTAGATGTCACTAAATCAACACCTCTAATGATGAGTCGGCCAGGGAGATTATTCATATTCTTATGAATTTTAGGTAGGTAGTAGATGACTGGCACCTGCGGGGCTACCGGGACCAAAAATGCTCTCTCCTTTTTGGTAATGATTTTATGCTTGTAACCTCATTCTGTAATAACTTTCAGTTCCCTGGCAAAGCACAGTGACAACAATATGAGCCTTTCTGGTCCTGATAATGTTTACACTGCTGCAGGTGATGCACTCCAGGCTACTGGAGCGCATATCGGCGTTTGGAATGCACGCCAATTAGTTGGGCGGGTCCTTCCGGGTAATATAAATACAGCGTAATGCCAGCAGCCATAGGCATGTGCAGGGGGTGTACCGGGTGCAACCTAAAACCCTGTGCAGTGAAGATTCCCCAAGCTGATATTTCACCAAAGCTCCTAAAAAAAAAATAAAAAAAAAAGAATAATGAAAAAAAAAAAAATAGATGATA
>BLSH010340190.1:579233-594314 GCA_018402905.1 Glandirana rugosa
AAAAAAAAAAAAAAAAAAAAAAAAACTACTGACACTGTCCACCTGGCAAGTCCACTACCCTACTACATTTTACATTTAGTGTGTATATATATATATATATATATATATATATATATATATAATGTATACACACACACACACACACACACAGTATCTCACAAAAGTGAGTACACCCCTCAAATTTTTGTAAATATTTTTTTATCTTTCCATGTGACAACACTGAAGAAATTACACTTTGCTGCAATGTAAAGTAGTGAGTGTACAGCTTGTATAACAGTGTAAATTTGCTGTCCCCTCAAAAAGATTCAACACATAGCCATTCATTTCCAAACTGCTGGCAACAAAAGTAAGTACACCCCTAACTTAAAATGTCCAAATTGGGCCCAATTAGCCATTTTCCCTCCCCAGTGTCATGTGACTCGTTAGTCTCACAAGGTCTCATGTGTGAATGTGGAGCAGGTGTGGTAAATTTGGTGTTATCACTCTCTCATACTGGTCACTGGAAATTCAACATGGCACCTCATAGCAAAGAACTCTCTGAGGATCTGAAAAAAATAATTTTTGCTCTATAAAAAGATGGCCTAGGCTATAAGAAGATTGCCAAGACCCTGAAACTGAGCTGCAGCATTGTGGCCAAGACCATACAGCGGTTTAACAGGACAGGTTCCTCTCCTCTCAGAACAGGCCTCGCCATGGTCAACCAAAGAAGTTAAGTGCACATGCTCAGCATCATATTCAGAGGTTGTCTTTGGGAAATAGATGTATGAGTGCAGCCAGCATTGCTGCAAAGGTTGAAGGGGTGGGGGTTCAGCCTGTCAGTGCTCAGACCATATGCCGCACACTGCATCAAATTGGTCTGCATGGCTGTCATCCCAGAAGGAAGCCTCTTCTAAAGATGATGCCCAAGAAAGCCTGCAAACAGTTTGCTGAAGACAAGCAGACTAAGGACAGGGAAGAATAGGGAAGCCTATCCAAGCCCTCATCGAGTACCATATTAAAGTCTCCCACCATTATAAATTGGAATATGTGGCTTATCTAGTATAAATGCAAATGCTTTACCTAACATTTCCATACTAAACGGATGGGGAATAAAGGGATTTTATTAAAACTTACCGTAAAATCCTTTTCTCTGAGTTCACTGACAGACGCAGCCCTCTTTGACATGTGGGTTATATGCACATCCTACTAGGAGTTAACTAGGCAAAAAGAAAGAAAGCAAGTTGGCCCCTCCCAGGGGGCCGTCCTCTCTCTCTCTCTCCCATATAACCCCCCTGCTCTGATTAGCATATCAGTTCGTAAAAAAGCCGTACAAACACAACGCAGAGGGACGGGTGCTGCGTCTGTCAGTGAACTCAGAGAAAAGGATTTTACGGTAAGTTTTAATAAAATCCCTTTTTCTCTTATGTTCACTGACAGACGCAGCCCTCTTTGACATGTGGGGATGTCCTAAAGCTGTGTCAGAAAAGAGGGGTGGATAAACGACAACAACTGTACCCAACAGAAACCTCTCAGGAGGCGCCAGCCGTGCCTACACTGCCGCCTGCAAAACTTTACAGCCAAGAGCAGCATCCGAAGATGCGGACAGATCAACTTTATAAAACGTAGTAAATGTGTGCACCGAGGCCCAAGTAGCCGCCTTTCATACCTGTGATATCGAGGCCTGGTGTCTGAAAGCCCAGGAAGTGCTAACAGCCCTGGTGGAATGCGCCGTGACTGGAAAAGGGGGTACCTTGCCCCGAACAGAATACGTATGAGTCACGGTCTGTCTGATCCAACCGGAAACAGTAGCCGACGAGGCCGCCAATCCTTTGCGTGGACCGTCCGTCAGTACAAACAACGTGTCAGACTTCCGAAAAGAGTCTGTAGCCGCCAAACACACCCGCAAAGCCCTCACGACATCCAATGAATGTAACTCAAATTCCCTAGGATGTGAGGGATGCGGACACAACGAAGGAAGAAAAATATCTTCATTAATGTGAAAAGAAGAAACCACCTTTGGTAAAAACGAAGGAGACGGGCGCAAGACCGCCTCGTTCTTGCGAAGGACCAAGTAAGGAGACTTGCAGGACAACGCTGCCAACTCAGACACCCGCCTAGCGGATGTAATGGCCACCAAGAAAGCCACTTTCTGCGACAGCAATTGTAAGGGAATATCCCTGATCTTCTCATACGGTGGCTTCTGCAGCATAGAAAACACCAAATTCAAATTCCACGGTGCCATAGGTGACCGTACATGAGGAGCCACATGGCGCACACCTTGTACAAATGTACGAATCAACAAATGTGATGCCAAAGGTCGCTGAAAGAGAATCGCCAGAGCCGAAATCTGAGTACTCAAGGCCAATTTTTTATCCAGGCCCTGCTGCAAAAAAGCCAGGACACAACGTCTCACACCAAGCAATATAGGCCTTCCAGGTGCGATGATAAATCTTGCGCAAAGTACACTTGCACGCTTTCAGCATGGTAGGAATCACGGAGTCAGCGACACCCCTATCCCTCAGCACCTGGGACTCAATAGCCAAGCCGTCAAAGCCAGCGAGGGTAAAACAGGATGCAAGATGGGTCCCTGAGACAACAGATCTTCGCACAGCGGAAGGAGTCAGGGAACATCTGACACCATTCGTACCACGGACGCCGAGGCCAATCCGGAGCCACCAGGATCATCGGAATCCCCTCCACTTCCACCCTGCGCAGTAGCCGCAGTAGAAGCTTGATGGGAGGATAGGCGTACAGAAGACGATACCGACCCCAAGGCGCTACCAGCGCGTCCGTGGCGACCACCAACGGGTCTCTCGTCCTGCACACAAAAGTTTTCACTTTGTGGTTGAACCGAGACGCCATGAGGTCCACATCTGGCTTGCCCCACTTGTGGCAAATCTGGCTGAACACTTATGGATGGAGGGACCATTCCCCCTGATCCAGCGTCTGGCGACTGAGGAAGTCCGCCTGCCAATTCTCTACGCCCGGAATGTAGATGGCGGAGATCGCTGGCACGTGAAGTTCTGCCCATCGCAGAATAAGAGCCGCTTCTGCAGCTGCTGCCGAGCTCCTCGTTCCGCCCCGACGGTTCACATATGCCACTGCCGTGGCATTGTCCGACTTGACCCGAACCGGGAGGTCACCCAACCTTACTATCCAGTGGGAGAGGCAGAGCCTGATCGCCCTCAGCTCCAGCACATTGATCAGAAGGCGAGATTCCTGCGCCGACAACTGCCCCAGGACCCCCCCCCAGCCCGATAGTCACGATGGACAGCAGCCTATCGACCAATTCACGGGGAAGAAAAAGACTTCCCCCAATGTTAGGGCCGGGGCCCGAAGCCACCATGTCAACGATCCTCTGGTCTGAGAATCTAATCTGATCAACTGGTCTAGGGACAGTGGAGACTTGTCCCACTGAGACAGAATCGCTCGCTGAAGGAGCCGAGTGTGATTCTGGGCGTAGGGTACCGCCTCGAAGGCTGAGACCATGAGCCCCAACACCCGCATACAAAACCGTAAGGAGGACCACCAGCGTGACAGCAGGGTTCGCACCGCTGTTTGCAGTGTCAGTAACTTGGCCGGAGGTAGGAACACCTTCGCCTGCTCTGTGTCCAGAATCAGACCCAGATATTCCAGGAGACAGGACGGCGTCACCGTCGACTTCCGCAGATTGATCAGCCATCCGAAGTCCTTTAATGAGGTCATGGTGATAGCCACATTCTCCTCCAGAGCCAAAGCAGACTCTGCTCTCAGGAGCAGGTCGTCAAGGTATGCTACCACTGCAATGCCCCTCTGCCTCAGTAGCGCCAGCACCGGGGCCACCAACTTGGTGAACACCCAAGGAGCCGAGGCCAGACCGAAGGGAAGTGCCACAAATTGGTATTGAAGATCTCCCACCGCAATGCGCAGAAAGAGCTGGTGCCGGAGACAAATGGGGACATGGAGATACGTGTCCCTGATATCCAGGGACGCCATGAAGTCCCCTTGGTACAGGGCGGCCACGACCGAACGGACGGATTCCATCCGAAAGTTTCGCGCTCTCACAAAGTGGTTTAGCGCCTTTAGGTCCAGAACTGACCTGACCCCCCCCTTTTTTGGGGACCACGAATAGGTTTGAGTAGAAACCGTGAAACCTCTCCAACTGAGGTATTGGCACGATCACCCCCTGGTCGGAGAGTGCCTGAACAGCCCTTAAGAGGGCCTCCCGACACCCCTGAGGGAGTCTCAAGTTTGATGGGAAGAACCTTTCTGGGGGTAGAGTGCTGAACTCTATCCTGTACCCGGAGGACACCACTGCACCCAACGGTCGGAAATGCAGGCAGTCCACCTGTCTGCGAACCCCAGTAGACATCCCCCGCCCGAAGGTCGGGTGGGGGCACCCCATCATGCAGAGGAGGGCTTGTCCTCTGTCTTTTCGTTCTTGCGCTGCCAGGGTCGCTTACCGACCCCTGCAGCAGGCTTACCGGGCCTCAACCCCTTGCCCGCTGCATCAGGGGCACGAAAAAACCTCTTCTGACCCAAAGAGACAGGTCCCTGCTTGCGGCGGAACTCCCGCCGCCTGGGCTCCGGAAGGAAATTACTCTTCCCCCCAGTGAAATCCTTTTTTGATTTCATCCAACTGTGGCCCAAAGAGACGGCCACCCTGAAAGCGAAGATTCGCAAGACCTTTTTTGGACGCGTGGTCATCCGACCACGAACGTAGCCAGAGAATTCGTCTGATAATGACTGCAAAAACAGACATCTTTGACAACATGGGAAGCAGGTCCAGAGCTGCATCACACAGGTACCGAATACCCTGAAACAAATGGTCTGCCTTCTGCGACGCTTCCAGCGTCCTGCTGCAGTCCAAATCCTTCTGCAGCTCTGCCATACATTCAGACAGATATTGCGCCGCCATGGCAGACGCCAGGGCCGACCGCATGGCTGATCCTGCCAACAGGAAAAGAGCATTGGACTCCGGCTGGGTCCATAAAAGAGGGGGACCCTTCCAACAGAATGGTCGTTGCCTTGTTCAGACGAGCCACCGGAGGGTCCACTGTGAGGGGCGCGCACTTCTTCACGAAACTATCCTCAAAGGGATAGCGTATACTGAAGCGTTTTGGTTGAGCGAAGGAATTTTGCGGACGCTGCCATTCCTGATAGACCAAATGGTCAAAAAACTGATCATAAGGATAAGCTTTTGGCGACCTAGCAGGCCCGCAAACATATGCGGATGCTTGCGACTTCCCTGCTTGGTCCAGTCGCAAGGACGCTCGGATATTAGAAATCCGTGCAGTCACCAGCGCTTTTTCAAGCGCATCTGAGGCCCCCTGGTCCTCTTTGCCGTCCGAGGGAACCAGTTCACCCCCGTGACCCCAAAGCCATTTCCGGTTCGGATTCGTCCCCTGAGGAACAAGGGGAAGGCGGGCGTTTTTTTAGGGGCCCCCAGAGCGTTGCTCGGCCCCACCCGGGGAAGAAATTCCCCAAACACTGCCCTCAGCTGGTCCAGGGACACCAGGGCCCCCAGCGCAGGCTGCACTGCCGCTGACTCCTCCCCAGAAGGGCCTGCAGGACCATCTGCCATCGCACCACCGAAACTGACAGTCAAAATTAGAAAAATGATCTGACACCCCCACAATGCAGCCCCACAGAATGCCAGGGAGACCCCAGGAGGACTGTACCCACCGCTACCACACCCCAGGGAGAGCCCAGCTATACTTGCTGTTTTGTGCCCACAGTGCTGCTCCCAGCAGGAGTGCTTAAAGGACTGCCAGGAAGGAGCGCTGCATCTTTTACACTGCTCCAGGGACATCCAATATGGCCGCCGAGATCATCCACAAGAGGCCAAAGCCTGTGTGCAGGCCGCGACTACCGCAAAATGGCCGGCGCTGGCACTAGAGGGAAACCCTCAGTAAAATGGCCACGGCTACGGCAAAATGGCGGCGATCCGCCGCAAACTGGCAGCGGATCGCCGCATGGCGGTATAAAAACACACAGATGCGGTTTTAAATGGGGCGCGGAGCGGGGGACGGGGGGGGGGCTGGGGAAATAGGCGAGGGAGGGGGGCGAGGACACTAGCCCAGCGACCACCCTCCACCGGTCGGCCAGAAAAACGCTAAAGTATGCCCAGCACCCCCCTCCGCACCCCTAGCGGGGGGAGAGGGGGTCACTCACCACTCCGACGGGCATATCGGGTAGCCACCCGGTCGCAGACCTTCCTCCCCAGCCGGAAAGGGATGCTGCAGGCCAAAGCCCCTGGACAGGAACCGAGTCCGGTCACCGGCGTAAGTGGGGGTCACCCACTGACCGCCCACACGGAACGGGCACGATGCGGCGGGTCCGATGCGGCGGGTCCCGCCACAGCATAGGACTAGCTCGCATCGGTCGGCCGTGCTGGGGAAAGTGCAGAATTCTAGTTATCCTCTATGCCCCAGCCGGCTTCTTGATAGCAGTCTTCATCAGATAGCTTGAAAATAATAAAAAAGCAGTAGAAAAAAATATAAACCGCAGGTCGCATAAGGGAGCCAGGTCAACTCCTTGCACTAGGCATATTAAAACTGATATGCTAAGCAGAGCAGGGGGGTTATATGGGAGAGAGAGAGGACGGCCCCCTGGGAGGGGCCAGCTTGCTTTGTTTCTTTTTGCCTAGTTAACTCCTAGTAGGATGTGCATATAACCCACATGTCAAAGAGGGCTGCGTCTGTCAGTGAAAGTAAGAGAAATACATATTAATCAGAACCATTTCCTTATTTTCTGACAGTATAGAAAAATATATCGACCAAATCTGTCTATCTTAGTCTGTCTGGGGGAGAACGACACTTCATTATTAATAAGAATACTCACGCCTCTTGAGTAAGAGGAATGGGTGGAATGGAATGGCTTCTTAAATCTTCTACCCCCCACATGTGGGATAGCCTCTGCACTAAAGTGTGTCTCCTGCAGACAGATCACTTTAACATTGTTAGCGTCCATACTGGAGATAACGGCTGATCTTTTTGTTGCATTCCCCTGACGTTCGAAGACCCTGTTTTGAGCCTATTTGGGTGCATTACAAGAGAGGTGATAATGATGGACAGAGAGGTCAGTTATCATGCTCAACCTATATCTTATCTGAAAAAAAGACCAACTTTGAGTGTTCGTATAAAGAATAATTCTCAGTGTCAGTGATCCTATATGTTTTATGCTTTGTACTACCATGTGCTTTCCAGTGCTATAAATATTTTTACTCATCTTCTCACTCCATGCTTTCACCCCCATCCTCTCTCCTCCATACTCCCATATATACCTTCATACTGTGCATCATGCCACTCTTTTGTGCCGGCTCCACAGTCTACACCCTCTGTTCCCACTCCTACTTAACCACGCTCCCTCCCCCAACCTATTCAGGCCATTCCCAGGGGCCTTGTGTGTGATTTTCCCTTTCTCGAGTGAGCCACATCCTTGCATACATTCTTGCCTCCCAACCCTTCCCCATCCACAAAACACAGAAAATACCAATGTACGAAAATTTACCGATCCCCAAATCCTCACACTACCTCTACATTTCATCACATTGTGCAACACCCTACGCTGCTCCCAAAGAGAGAGAGAGAGAAAAAAACAAACCCTCCCACAAAACGCTACGGTTGAGCATCATAAGTCATTGTCATCCCTATGTTCCCCCATGCCCATTTGCAACCTCCCCTTATTATCTTTTATCCACCTCACCGCTGCCTCCTGCGTGTCAAAATATTGCGATCCACCCAGCGCTATAATCCTCAATCTCGCAGGATAAAGTAATGCGTAGGATATCACTAATTGTTGCAGTCTGCGTTTTATCCTCCCGTACTTGGCTCTACAATTTTGAAGGTCTGGAGAAAAGTCCAGATAGAAGGAAATCCTAATTCCATTAAAAAGAATATTCCCCTTCTCTCTTGCCTTTTGAAGAACCATTGTTTTATCTCTAAAGTTCTAAATCTTTGCCACTAATGGTCTAGGGTGACCCCCCGGAGTGGGTGGTTTAGAAGGGACTGGATGGGCCCGCTCTATAAAAAAGGAAGAAGTAAAGACATCCTTACCAAAAACATCCCCAAACCACCCCTCCAAGAATTTGACAGGGTGAGGGCCTTCGCTACGCTCTGGGAGACCCACTATCCTTACATTGTCTCTCCGGAGACTATTCTCCATATCATCTATTTTAGAGACGTAGATATCCATTTTTACTTTCAGAGACTGTACATCGTTATTTAGTGGATTTAGGTCATCTTCCACTATGCTGATTCTGTCTTCCATTGCTGCTGTTCTTTCCTGGACTTTTTGTATGTCATGATGCACTTGGGAGATTTCCTCCCTGATGCCTTTCATCTGGGCGAAGAGATTGCAAAGGGTGGATTTACAGGTATTCACTGCTTGTAATACCTCTCTCAGTGAGGCTTCTGGCTCAGCTGGCACAGCTGGTGGATTTATAGTCAGTGGTGTTGAAGATTCTATATGACCCTCACCGGGAATATCAACCCCACCGGGGACCAACCCGGCTCCGCCGGAGTTTGGCCCTGACTTTTCCTTCCTGGGTTACTATCCTGTTGAGGTTTAGTTTGGGATTGTTGCCCTCCCTTTACCGGGGACTGGGCAGGGGTATGGGCACATTTTTCCAATTTTGCGGCAGCCGTCTGGGCAGTTTTTGTTTTATCCCTAACAAGTTTTTGAGTACCCAAGGCTTCCTGAGATAGCGACTCATCCCCCTTCTTTTTAACCATGATGATCTAGATTACTTAGACTGCACCTAAGACAACATTCTGCTGTTCAGATTAGTTCGGTAGCGTATAGCCAGTACCAGCGGTGTGCTCAGATTACGCTCAGGTGAACGATGCATAAGCTACAGTATACAAGACAATTATGATACGTCCTACATAGGCAGTTCCACACATCCAGGCACCACGTACATGGAGATAATAATAAACCGCGCTCCCTCTAGTGGTTCAAAGAAAAAAACTTTCTTATAAGAAGACTTATCTCCCTACAGAGACGTGAAATCATTAGATGACAGTTTACCAAAGACTGATTAAACCTCTAAATAGATGTAAATAAGCATGCAAACAATATCAAACAACACAAAGTGCTTGCAACAAATTGTAGTGCAATTAAAAGTGCGCACAGCATATATCTAGCTACTGGTTAAAGTCCACAATCCATAAGTGTTCCATGCGTAAGATATATTAGTGAGAGTGTCCATTAAATAACCATATCTTCAATGTAATTATTTGAAGTGTTCACAATCCTCCACCATTTCACCTTTACACTCAGTGAGTATCAACCCTACTCACCAGATAGTCTGATTCCTATTACGGGAATCAAACCAGCATGTGCACAATCAGGGTACCTCTTCACACATCCTAGAGGGAAATCCCAAGATCTCTGGCTATGGCACTGGATTCTAGGGGTCACTCACCTCCCATGCATAGGAGGGGGTGTAAGAAATTGAGCCAATATAGCGAAGCATTGTCTAAGCAAAAATTTATTGTAACTGCGAACAGTTAAAATTAGGTTAAAAGATATTTCTTACATTCGTCTCAAGGAGTGCAGGGGACGCCGATTGCGCTCCTCCTGCAAGGCAGTAAATGGAAGTGCCGTCAGAATCGTAATGTCCTTATGCGGCGTTTCGTCAGTCAACACGCTGACGTCATCAGAGGACATGTGATCTCCGCCGTCACTTCCTCATATATACACAAAACTCCGCTCGTGTCTATCCTATCACGAGCCATCGCAGTATCCCTGACCAATCAGAAATTCTAATTAGGCTTTGCCTGAAAGTTTGGTGTCTGCAATGCAGGTGTTGGGAACACAAAAAAAGCCCAAACCACCGGATATTGTTACGGCGGTGGAAGAGACAAAATTACCCGAAGCCTGGGTTATAATATCATTGCTTACCCAACCCTGGGAGAAATTTATATAGTAAAAGACATTTACTTTTCTTAAAAAAATTATATTGATGTTACAGGAAAATTCCTATACAAATGTGTAAGGGTAAATTTCAATTGCATATATAAAAGTATATTTTATTTTAAAAAATATTACACATACTGGGCTCTGTTAATCAATATCTTACGCATGAAGAGTATTAAAACTAAAAAAATACATAAATAAAATTATAGTGCTAATACCAGCAAAATGTGGGTTAATATAAGCAGAAAATGATGAATATATGAAATCTTAGAAGGGACGGTGCCATATGGAGGTGATCCTGAAATATATGGGACGTGTGATAATTGCAAAATATAAAATAAATATAAAAATATGAAATAATCTCAGTTGTTGAGAATGTAGATAATTATTGAATTTACGGGATCCTGGATGGAACGTTTACATAAATAGCAAATACCACAAATATCATTTACAAAAATACCAGAATACATAACAATATAGTACAGTATGAACTACAGGTAAAAAAAAAAAATATATTAGATTTGAAGTTCCGATAAAATATATATTAATAGTTGGAAATATAGCAGTTTAAATCTATATCAGAATTTGCCTGGGTGGGATCCCCATTATGGTGTAGTCTAAAGTGATTGGAGAGTGTATGTTTGAGGAACTTTTTCTTAATGTTATTTAGATGTTCCGCTATTCTGGTACTCAGATTTCTGGTAGTGCGGCCTACATACTGGAGACCACACGGACAGACAATCACATAAGTCACATGTGAAGATTTGCAGGAAATAAATTTGTTAATTTGATATTCTTGACCTGTACTCCATGATTGAAACTTCTCTCTCTTCATTTTTTGAAATTTAGTGGAGGTGCATGCTTTGCATCTTATACAGTAATAGAACCCTTTAAGGTCTAAAAAAGAAGGTTGTTTTTTGGGGGGGTTACACACATTCGGGGCTAATTTGTTTCTCAGAGTGGGGGCCCTTCTATATATAAATCTCGTTTTTTTAGGGATATGATGGGATAAAGTTTTGTCTTGCTTTAGGATGTTTACGGATGATTTTTTCAAATGCCCGATAATTTCGTCCAAACATGGTAATAATAGGTGGGCACTGTTCTGATATTCTTGTTTGGGGCAAATCCTTCTCTCTTAGGAGGTCTTCTCTCCTCATTTGTAGAACTTCTGTGTCTTTTTCAGATCTTTTTCATTATAACCTTTTTCTCTGAATTTCTGGATCAGTTCATCTGTCTGTTTATCATAGTCTCTGATCGACGAGCAATTTCTGCGAAGACAGATCATTTGGCTTTTAGGTATGCCCCGTAGCCATGTGGGGTGATGGCAACTCCGGGTAGAGATGAAACTGTTGTTGTCAGTTTTCTTGAAATGCGTTTTTGTGTGAATAGCGTCTCCCTCTTTAATTAGTGTAAAATCAAGAAAATTGGTGCATGTCTCATCCCACTGTGCGGTGAAATGTAGGCCATAGTGATTGACCTCTAAGCCTATTAGAAATTGGCGAAGTGTTTCCACTGGGCCATCCCACAAAATCAAAATGTCGTCTATATATCGTTTATAAAGATGAAGTTCAGGGATATTAGCTGACAAAATATTCTCTTCCTCCCAGGCCCCAAGGAGTATATTGGCCACACTGGGTGCATACTTCGCTCCCATTGCAACTCCTTTTATTTGTTGATAGAAGGACCCCTCGTGCCAAAAATAGTTGTTTGGCATCGCAAGGGACAACAAATTCAAAATGAACTCTTTTTGTTCTGTCTCTAGATCAGGTCTCTTGTCCAGAGCTTTCCTGGTGGTGTGTAGTACATCTGAGTGTTTTAAGTTGGTATAGAGTGACTCTACGTCAATAGTCACTATTATTGTGTTTTCTTTCACCTTGTTTGTTTTCTTCAAGTACTTTCAATAGGTCCTTACTATCTCTCAAATACGAGGGGAGACTTCTCACAATGGGTTGGAGGAAAAAATCAATGTACTCACCCACCCTTGAGAACACAGAATCGATCCCGCTAATTATTGGTCTCCCGGGTGGGCGGGTAACGCTCTTGTGTATTTTTGGTAATTGGTAGATAATTGGTACCCTTGGAGCATCAGGCACCAAATATCTAGCTTCTTTTTTGGTTATAATATTTTTGTTTCTTGCTTCCATCACCGCTTTTTTTGTTTTTGATCTTAGTTTCTTAGTAGGGTTAATTTTCAGTTTCTTATATGTAGTTGAGTCATTGACTAGTCTATTCAATTCGCGCAGGTAGTCTTTTTTGAGGATTACCACTCCTCCCCCCTTGTCTGCGCTCCGAATGAGGATGTTTTTATTTTCTTCCAACGTTTTAATACTTTTAAGTGTATTCCCCTTGAATTTCTTATTTTTTCTTTTTAATAGTCTCATGTCCCGATGCACCATAGATTTGAAAACTTCAATGAATTGATTTGAAGATTTTTTGGGGTTGAAAGTTGAGGCATTTTTTAAACCACTATTGATGTATGGGCTGTCTCTCACCTCCACATCACTTGTTTTTTCCAAAAAAAATTTTTAATGTTTAATTTACTGATGAACTTCTCTGTGTCAACAAATGCGTCAAAACTGTTTATGTCCCGATCAGGGGCATGCTTCAGGCCCAGTGCCAAAATCCTCAATTCGTCATCTGTGAAGACTTATCCACTAAGATTGAATATTCCACTTGTATTTACTCCCTTTTTCTTTTTGAGTTTCTTTCCTCCCCTCCTTCCTCGTCTTGTCTTCTTCGGTTTTCTAGGTAATATACGGAATTGTTCACAGAATCCTGTTTAGGAGGATGGTGGTGACCACTCGGGGGACCTACGTTTGTGTGATAGTTCTGGTAACCACCTCTCCCTCTCCAATTTCCACGTGTGGGCCATTGATTTCCTCTGTGTCCTCTTCCACCCCGTCTTCTCGGTGGATCTCCGTACCCTCTTCGGGGAAAACCCTTATAGTTGGATTGGTAGTCAGATGGATAGCCCTCATATTGTAGAGATTGAAATCTATTATGAGTGGGGACCCCATATGCATTATACTCATATCTGGGGTCCACAAAACGGTTTCCTCCCAAATTGTCAAATCTGGGGAATTTAGGGGTGCGGGGGGTGTTGTTCCCTGGACCATTTGTTTTTTGTTTGCCTCTAGGTGGAATTGGGTAATGTGGTGAGTCCCTTAGAACTGGAGTAGCTGGGGTATGAGGGGGGTTAATAGTATTTTCAGAATGTTGTACACTAGTAGATGGAATAGCCTCTTCTTCTAATATTGTTTGTTGCCATTTGTAAACGTTCCGTTCCTTATAGTCTTTTAGATCCCTTTGATATTTTTTAAATTTCTTGTTTATTGTGTCTCTATCCAATTTTTCTAAATATTTATGAATTTGTGTGTTCTTTTCTTTGTATTCAACTGTTTCTTTAAATGGTGCTAATAAATTTCTTAATTCCTCGATCTTTTTTTCAAGTATATCCAATTTTACTTTCCTCCGTGATATAATGTGACAAATTAGTTTGTGCTCGCTAAGGTTAAAAAACGAAAACCACTGAGTCTAAACTGGGATCTACGAGTCCATCATTAGGGCCTAGATCCCAGCGTAATCTTCGTGGGGTCATCTTGTTTTTGACATACTGCTCAAGAGTGGCTATGTCCCAACATACCCTGATTTTTTTATCCATGACATTTTTTAGAGTTTTGAAGTGTGATTCTAGATCTTTGTGTGTGGTAGTTTCAATAGTAGAAAATATGTCATGTAAATCTGCTGCTCTGTTGGACATGAAATCGAAAATGTCCATTGCTGCAAATACAAGATTTTATCTAAGATAAAATGTAATAAGTAGTATTGTGTGGTATTGCGCAACGGATATCAAATGTGAAAATAAATAAATAAGTCAAATGTGGGAAGCAGCTGGTATGATGTTCATATAAATGAAACCAAAAAATGTAGATAATAAACCGCGCTCCCTCTAGTGGTTCAAAGAAAAAAAACTTTCTTATAAGAAGACTTATCTCCCTACAGCAGTGCTTCTCAAATAGTGGGGCTCCGTAAAGGGGGGCTTGTTTGACCTCGGCAAACACTGTCATATTGGATGTCCAGATCGGATTATCCGACTCACTCGCAAGCGGCGTCCCACACGGCGTCGGTTGCCTAGCAACTCTACGGCTGGAGAGAGGGAGCAGCGCGGCGCGATCACTGGAGATTGTCCCAGCGCAGCCCCAGTAGTAGCCCGACACGGAGGACCACGTGACCGCCAACGCACGTGACACATGCAGAGGAGCCGTGGAGACATACAGGAATCAATACGCCAGTTCCTAGTGCCACTCACAGAGGAGAAAGAGCAGGACGCCGGCATGTCATCAAGGCAGAGTCGCAAAGATACATCCGCAGCATCACCAGGTGGGAAAACAAGAGCTGAAGCACAGAAAGAACATAAAGAGCAGGGGTCAAGGAGAGGAGGTAGGACAAACACAAAATCTGATAATAAAACTGAAAAGGGGAAAAGAAATATTAACCAGGGGATGGAGGAGGAAAAAGTATACGAACTAGAAGGCAGTACCCTGGATCAAAAGGAGGAGGGGGAAGGTGCAAAAAGACGCTCTACAGGTAAACTAAGCCGCAAGTAGATACGACACCCCCCCCCCCCCCATACAATAGACCACCCCCAGGTTAAGGAGCATCAAGACCTCCCTACAAGGGAAGACTTAAAATTATGGACAGTAAAGCTATTCTTTGTTGTAAATTGATCCAAATTTCTTTCCTTTTTTATTCTCTTATAGGTTAACCACTTCCTTACCGGCGTATTGTAAAAATACGCCGGCAAGGTGGACTCCCCATCCTAAGTGGACGTCATATGACGTCCTCTTGTTTTCGCCGCTTTGCGGGCCCCCCCAGGGCTCCCTGTGCCGGCCAGGGGCTAGCGGCGCTACGCCCGGGGACTCCCGGGCGTTTCGCCGCTTTTGTTCTCCTGCAGTATACTGCAGGTGAATCCTACCCCTCAGGTGGAACGGCCGCATAAAAATGTTATGCGGCCATTCCTTCACCAATTGGATATTCTCTTATTTTTTCCTTTCTTTAAACCTAGTTAAATGTTGTTTCTTATCGAAATGACAGGTATTAAAATTCAGAAGGGAACATCCCTCCAGAACTACGAGGAATTGGACCCCCACCAGATAACATACCCCCCCCCCCCCCACAGCATAGATGAACGCCGAATCAAAT
>BLSH010340190.1:598240-616430 GCA_018402905.1 Glandirana rugosa
GAGTCAGTACGTTGTGACATGGGTTTGTTTTAAAAATAGTAAAAAAAGAGTGTTTATCTCGAAAGAAAACCACCATATATTAGTGACGACCCAAAAAATAAAAAAAGTTATATTCGCTTTTTCATCGCTTTTAAAACTTTTTTTGAAAAAAAATCAAACATAACTTTTTAAAACGTTTTTTCATTAAAAAGAAGTATTTAAACCCGCTATTAAATATTCAAGAAATGAGATAGGTGGTCAGTACATCAGGTGTGATCAATTTTCAATGATTGGCACCAGAGCTTGTAGACTCTATAACTTTCACAGAGACCAAATAATATCCACCAATTTGGGTTATTTTTACCAAAGATATGTAGCAGTATAAATTATCGCCCAAATTTATGAAGAAAAATTACTTTTTTGCAAAATTTTTCAATACAAACTAAAAAAAAGTTTTTTTCAAAATTTTCGCTACTTTTTCGCTTATATTGAAAAAAATAAAAAACCCAGCAGTGATTATATACCACCAAAAGAAAGCTCTATTTGTGAGAAAAAAATGATAAAAATTTTGTTTGGGTACAGTGTTGCATGACTGAGTAATTGTCATTTAAAGTGTGAGAGTGCTGAAAGCTGAAAATTGGTCTGGTAAGGAAGGGGGTGTAAGTGTCCTGTATGGAAGTGGTTAATAAGGATACAGTGTTATGCAGAGGTGTACTTATAACAATTTTATAGACAAATGATACTATTTACAGTCGCGCGGGGGGCGCGAAATGTTTTCTTCTTCCTAGGGGGGGCATGACAGAAAATAATTGAGAAGCACTGCCCTACAGAGACGTGAAATCATTAGATGACAGTTTACCATAGACTGATTAAACCTCTAAATAGATGTAAATAAGCATCTACGTACATGGAAATGACCATTTGCTGATCAACAGCAAGTATGCAACTTTCCATGCAATGGCATACGGCCCATCAGGTCACGACAATGAGATGTGAATACAGTCTATTCAAGTAATGCTATATAATGGGTTACAGTTCATCATCAATGCCAAAGTAATAGCCGACATACACAGTACCAGCCAATTAAGTATGATTAGATAAAGTGCAATGTAGTGCAGACAGCCTCTATTTGGTGTTCAAAAAAAAAAAAAAAAAATTTCCTGTTTACGTCCACCGGTCAGTATAAAAAGATAGAGTCTTTACTTATGTATTTCTATACCACCAAGTTTGCGTAAAAAGTGCTCAATGTAATGTTGAATATTCAGCAGCGCAGGTAGTGTAATACACTACAATAGATTATGGCACTTCCTCAGAACTGGGAGATTGCAACTTGCTCATGAGATTTTATTGAGAGAGTTAAAGTGGTTGTAAAGCCGCCCTACCCCCCCCCCCCCCGAAAAAAACAAACAAACATGCAAAGCAAAGGCATAATGAGCTTGTATGCAGCGCATGCTAGCTCATTATGAAACACTTACCTCAGAACGAAGCTGTTGCAGCGGTCTCGGCACACGGCTGTGACGGGGCAACATCGTTCTTCCGGGTCTGCGGCTCCATCCAATCACAGCGCGGGCTCCAGCACTGTGATTGGCGGAGCCGCGCTGACGTCACTCCCGCGTATGCACACGGAAACCGTAACTTACGGCACAAATACACAAGAAACGCCACCCTGGGCTACCCCGGGTGCAGATTCTTCAGTGCGCATGTGCCGATGACATCGGCACATGAAGATACAGGGGATATCTCCTAAGCCGCACAGGTTTAGGAGATATTTCCTGGACCTACAGGTAAGCCTTATTGTAGGCTTACCTGTAGTTTAAAGTGGTTGTCATGACTTGATAACCACTTTAATTGCATAGACCGTGTAGCATAATCATCTGCTAGATATATTCACTGTTCAATTTATCACTTATGCTCTTTTCAGCAATACTATATTGTCAGATGTAGCCCACATGTGCACTATGAAACATTCAACAGCAACATATAGCCAATATCCAGCTCAGGCAGGGCTCAACTTATCACTGCTACTCTTGGTTCACCATACAGGGGATGTGGTGGGTGATATTCTCCCCAGCAATTGGATGCCGCTTCTCCAGCCCCAAAGAGCGCAGCGTGACAGTGGAGTTCACGGCTGATGCTGCAGTCCTTCCTAGGAACACAGCTTCCTGGTGTACAGGGGAGAACGGTAAACAAGACCTCCGCTCTCCCATCGCTCATACCCCTGCATCGTAGCCGAGGACTCCTCCGGGTCGGGCCACCGCTCCAGCGGGTTGACAGTGTTGACGCCGGTTGTCTCGCTGCGTTAGAGAGGGCGAACCTATCGCCCTGTACCGCCACTTCAGGTGCGCCGCCAACGAGTCATCTCCCCCCTCCAGGTTCCAAATACCAGGCACACTGCACAGTTTAAACGCAGCGGAGATCCGCCATCAGGGTATCACAGGGAGCAGGGCAGTGGCCGCCTCGCACGCGTCCGCTCACCCGAGCATCCGGGTCACGCCCCGCCATCCCAAGTGCTGATATTTGTAAATATTTTTTGCAATCTGTTGAGTCTACCTGTAGCACTTATTAATGAGGATCTAAATCAGGGGTGACTGAACCCTCCCTAGCACCCCCCGATACAACCATGCAGCATTTATTTGCCTGGCACTATGTGGAATCCCTGCCAAGACTTGTATAAAGTCGGCATCCCTTTAGCGGTGCCTGTTCATGCATTCTCTGTTCCGCCGCGGCTTCTATAAATATACGTATTTGGCATTCCCTGCATCCTTCTATACAGGCCAACCGCCTTGGCTTCTATTCTTGCATGGCATTTCTCCAGACATGCCATGAACAAAAATGTAATACATTGCAGTTTACAAGTCTCTAGATGTGATAGCTGCATTCATTTTCTTTTTTTTCTGCCTTTTCACCTGGTGACCATTATTAAATGAATTTGGACTTTTATTTTTTGGTCTGGCGCTCCTACCATATATGCACGTCTTTTCCTGGTAACCTGAAGGAGTATCCACAGTAGTGTAGCTCATCTCTTTGATCTCTCCTCCTATTACCCTACACTAGATTACCAAAAGAATTGGTACGCCTGCCTTTACACGCACATGAACTTTAATGGCGTCCCAGTCTTAGTCTGTAGGGTTCAATATTGAGTTGGCCCACCCTTTGCAGCTATAACAGCTTCACCTCTACTGGGAAGGCGGTCCACAAGTTTTAGGAGTGTGTCTATAGAAATGTTTGACCATTCTTCCAGAAGCGCATTTGTGAGGTCAGGACTATGGAACACGGCAAACTGAGCCGGAAGTTCAGCCCCCCTCTTCCCCCACAGCCTGCCCATTCACAAAAAGTAGCACACTTAGCACATGTGCAGTAGCAAACTGGCCACGAAGCCGCAAGGCTTTACTGCCAGTTTCCCTTAGTCAAGATGGCAGCACCATTACCAGATAGCCGATTTAAAAAATTGGCTCAGTGAGGACACCGCTGGATTCCTGGTCAGGTACCTGCCCTAATATGGTAGCTATGGTATTTGTAGCTGCTGACTTTTAATTTTTCGGGGGAGAGCCTGGAGCTCCTCTTTAAAGAGGAGCTGAACTCAAGTTACCTATCATCTCAGGTTGTCCTTAATTCACATACTGGCTAGTGGATCCAGTGTTATCCTGCTTTGAGGTGCTGCACCACTGCCACACTCCTTGTCCCGTGCCGTCATCTTTGCTTTTCAGATTTAATACGATATGCAATAACGCAACGCACAAGGTTTAAGGCCACATTCAGACTTGAGGTTGGGGCTGTTAATGATTACATGTGAGAGACCCAGCGATTAGCAGCGAAAAGAAGCCCCATTGAAAGCTGTAGGAACATGTTACATCTTTATTTATGGTGCAACATGTACCAGGTTCTAAAGATAAACCTATCCTTTAATTGGACTTTTATATTTCTTTTTAAGAGTTGTGTGTGACTTGTTAGTCCTTTTTTTCTTCGTATTATTGGGCTTGTAAGCGCTGCTAATGTTTTCTAATTCCTGTGGGAGTGTTGAAGCATATATTGTTAGCTGAATTGGTATGGTGGCACTTCAGTTATTCGGCACCTCATCCCTGAATGTCACATCAGGTTTGGAATGGGGGAGGGGGAGCAAGGAGTAGGCATTATAGGGGTGCCCAAGACAATAATAATTATACAAAATTAAAATATAACAACAACGTTTTATTGGTATACATTAAAAAAAGCACATGCATTTTCACATATTAAAAACAGTACATAAACAACATAGTTGCCTGCATGTTGTATTCAAAATAAAGGTTGTTGGGCACAATGTGATGGTATATATCCTACATGTTTCGCCTACTTAGGCTTCATCAGGGATTTTTTGAACCAATAGCAGAGGAGAAAAGGAAAATATTTCAATTCTATATACATTTCGCCTACTTAGGCTTCATCAGTGATTTTTTGAACCAATAGCAGAGGAGAAAAGGAAAATATTTCAATTCTATATACATTTTTAACATGTTGACAACAACTTTATCATCAGTGCGCAAATACAATTAAATTGTCCATAACGTTCAACTTACATTGTGTCCATATACCATATACCCACCGAGGCCCACCAGACCCTTGCATGTCACATCGGGGGAGGGGGCGCTATGTGTCTACAGGGGACTTTAACGAGAGGCCAGCTAAAAAAAGGTTACATTTATGTAAGAATATGATTGATCCAAACGAAGAAAAATATTTGTATATGTGGGAGTGAAATAGTTCACCTCCACATTGGTGTGGCATGATAGCCTACAAATTCACTTACATGTTGGCAAGTGTGGGGTCAAGCTAGGCGAGGAGGGTGCCTGGATACCACCGCAACCAAAGCCAAAGGGCAAAGAATGTGTAACTAAAAAATAATAAATAAATACATTTGCATATGTCTATAAAGAAGGGGGGGGGGTTATGAATTCTTGATTAGATGCATTCAAATGCAATTGAGGCTTTCAAATTTTTCAATCCATGTGGACATAGTAATATACATGTGAAGTATAGAGACACACACCCCTCAGCAATGAACAAAAGTTCCCTGGGGGAGGGGGTAGTGACTCTGTACACAGGAAACTGACAGTTTGTTGAAACTGAAAGAAAGGGTCAGCCAAAGTCAATCCATGTATTAGCCATTAATGCCTCAATTGACGGACCTAGTGCCTCAGTTAGTGCTCAGTCAAAGATTTCTAAATATAAGAACCTTGTAAGCAGTCCTGCAGCATGCAGACAACCCTCCAATACATGTACCTCGAGTGTATCTGAATGCTGGCTTTTAAAGTCCCCCACTCATCCGCCGTGTGACATCACCGGAAAGGGTGAGGACTTGAAAGCGCCACTGCGCATGCGCCCATCCCAGCTCAATACTACAAGCACCATAAGGCTGTGCGAGGAGAATGCACGGTGTGCCTGATACGGGGGCGGGCTAGGCACGGCTGCGCCAGAGCCCCACCTCCCCCAGGGAAGGTAAGGGACCTGATTGGGCCAAGAGCTGGTGTGCTCATGGTTGTGGGCTGGATGGAATTCACTCTAGATGGTGAGAGTGAGGGACGGGCGTTGGGACGCAGTCAGGCGGCACTTCGGGCGCCGCCAATGGAGCAACGGCGACCCGATCCATATGGGCACACAAGTGCCACCAAGGCCGGCTCTACCACTAGGCGGAGTACGCCTGGCCACTGTTGATCTGTCCCTGGCTGCTCTGCATTGATTCATGCAAAAACTGACACTGTCTGTCTGAGATAATGAGATTGTATTATCACATGCCAATTTGCAAATGCATATACAAATAGTTACTGATCTGCCAAATACCCCCCTCCGTCCCCACCCCCCGCGAGGCTGTATTTGACAGGCACAGGTGAAGCTGTATTTGATGGGCACAGGTGAGGCTGTATTGATTGGCGCTGATCCGGCTGCAATTCATTTGCGCTGATCAGGCTGGGCAGGGAAAAGGGTGTGGAGTCACGGGTGGAGCCAAGAGGGCGGCAAAATGAGGTTTCATCTAGGGTGTCAAAAGTCCTTGCACCAGCACTTAGCACCACTCAACCCCCCGAAGCTGCACAGGGCCAGGGGGACCAAATGTGGGCAAGGTGCAGGACAAATGCTGTAGTATTGAGCTGGGATCGGCGCCCGGGCGCATGCAGTGACGTTTTCAAGTCCTCACTCATTCTGGTGAAGTCACACGCCGGGTGAGTGGGGGACCTTAAAAGCCAGCATTCAGATACACTCGAGGTACATGTATTGGAGGGTTGCAGGAAGCTGCAGGACTGCTTACAAGGTTTGTATATTTAGTAATCTTTGACTGAGCACTAACTGAGGCTCTAGGTCCATCAATTGAGGCATTAATGGCTAATACATGGATCGGCTTTGGCTGACCCTTTCTTTCAGTTTCAACATACTGTCAGTTTCCTTTTGTTAGGAGAAGATTGGCTCTCTTTTGGACTTTTTTGCGCTTGTACGCGCGCCCATGCGCGTTCGCGCCGGAAACGGCGCCAGATGCCGCTATTTAGTCCCCCTGCACCTGTTAGCAAGTGCTGTTCGTTCTACAGCGTCTGAGTACCTGTGAGCCCCAGCTCTGTTCCTGTAACCTGTTCCTGTGCTGTTACCTGTTTTCCTGATCCGGCTCGGCTTGACCTGACCTGCTGATTATCTGCCTGCACCGACCCCGGCTATCCACGACCATCCGATTGTCTGACCCCTCTGTACTTCAGCTGCCAGTCTGTTAACGAACTTTGCTTGGACCTGACCACTCTCTTGCCTGACCCCTTGGTACCACACAGCCCGCCAGTTGCCGACCCAGTCTGCAAGACCACCCTTCTGTTCTGCACGACAACCTGGAGCTTCACGTCACCACCAGTGACCATCCAGCCCTCGTGCCATCCCACACTCCGGGACTTCCTGTCTACTCTACTAGGGGTCCCTGAATCAGGTGCGCAAGAGCGGTTGTTCCCTGCATAAGCCAGACTCCACCACCAGGACCGTAACACCTGTGTGCAGAGTCCCTGCCCTATGGATCGCATCGCATATTAGCCCATTATGTGGCACTTACCTGCATTGGAAGTCTGCAATGTCTCCGCTCCAGGCCTTGTCCATCTTCCACCCCTGTTCCTTCCGGGGGCCGCGGACTCCGGCTCTGTGACTGGCCGGAGTCGCGTGACGTCACTGCCGGGCATGAGCAAGGGAGCCGCCAATCGTGGCACGATCTCAGTGAAGAAACGGCACGGAGGCCGTTTCTTCCCTGCGCATGCGCCTGATGATGACGGCACAGGGAAGTACACTGCATATCTCCTAAACCGTGCAGGTTTAGGAGATATGCAGTGAACCTACATAAGCCTTATTATTGGCATACCTGTAGGTTAAAGTGGTTGTCCAGGATTGACAGCCATTTTAAAAGCTGCCTTCCCCTTGTGTAACGCCCATAGCCAAACACCTATCCCATTCACACTCTGAAGATCCTACTTGGGGTCACGCAGCCTTTGTATGAATAAAGTTCTAGTCACAACCTGCACATGGATGTTGCAGACTCATTCATTCCTATGGCTGGAGCCATGCTTATGGCAGGCAGGGTGCACAGTGCAGGCTAAGGCTGAAACAACTAATGGACATAATCAATTATGAAAATAGTTGCCAACCATTTCCATAATCAATTAGTTGGCCTGCATACGGAATGCATGATTTGTTTACATATCAGGAAATACAGTGCAGCTCACATACAGCTCAATACGCCGTCCATACACGTCAGTAAACGCCTGAGAACATGTGCATATGAGAAGAGCAATGCCTCATGGTAAGAGGCGCAGCTTGAAGCTTGTGGGCCCAGATGCAAAAGTTGACTTGGCCGCCCCTCCCCCACCATTTCCACTGTGCGCCGAGACACTCAAATTAGCGCAAGAGTTTTGAGTTACCAGAGTTTCTCCTTATATCAGAGGACAGGGATGACCGCTGGAGAATGAGAGGACAGGAGTCACCCCTGGCAGGTCACTTGGCAGAGCTCCTTTCCCATCCCAGCACTGTATTCTGACCTGTGAACTTCCCTTGATGGAAAGGCAGTGTAGTTGCAGTAGGCGGATATACCCTGTGCAGATCGTGGCTGACTGGCTGTGTTGTAAAGGAATGTGATTTCAGCCGTAGAAGAGCAGTATAGAGTGCTGTAATGGGAAAGGAGCTCAGCAGCCGGGCATAGCATTCAGGGTGGAGGGGGTGGTCAGGAGGCTTGGGGGGGGGGCAACTTTGATTTGGGGGGATGCAAAGCCATGTGACACGCAATCTGGAGCCTGCAGGCCCTCAGGAAGTGTTAAGGGATTTGTTTTAGCAATTTCTGAAGGTTTCTGTGTCAGTGTTGGCAGGTGTTGTGGGTAGGCCAGGTTCCAGAAGTGTGTGTCTTTTCCCCAGTTGTCAGGGAAGTGGGGTAAGCGGACAAGCCTGGGTGGGGGAGGACAGAGAATCCCAGCTGGTGACTAGGAGTGGTTTCTTACCTCACCAGTGACATCGGTCCCATCATGGCTACAGGACAGCACTCTCCTCCTCTTAACTCACTGAGATCGGTTACCATTCCATGTTGCCAGCACACAACACAGACAGTTCCCCATCCTGGGCTGTTCTTACCCCATGCTCCTCTCCATTCAGAAAATGTCTCACAGCTTCACCCCAACCAATGAGAAAGGAGGGGCGTGGACTGTGGAAGCCCAGTACTGGAGTGTGACTGTGGGGCCCTAGGGCCGATCGGAGCTGGACTTTGCGCAGCATATAATATGACAGGGAGGCTGCAAGGGCCCCCTGGAGCTAGGGGCGGGGTTGCGATTGTGACCCCTGCAACCCCTTATGCTATGTCCATGCTTGTGGGACATGTAGGCCTGGAAAGGAGAAATTAGTAATTCTAAAGGCAGACGTTTTTAACCTTGCTTTAGCGACATGGCCACAAGAAATTCTGTCCTGGTGCCCAGGCTGCCACCCGAATGCTGCACACACTCTGTGCGCCACCCCCCCCACTATGTATTCCGGGCACCGCTTGCCCATCTGTGGGTCTAGGGCTGGCATAGCAATTACCAGCACCACAAGCACGATATGCATTTGCAGTGCATTTCCAAATTACATGGCAAAATGCACATTTTTTTTTGTGCACTTTGTCGTGCATCCTAGAAATGCCAGGTGTGAATGGTGCCTATGGTAAAAAGCTTTAACCATTTACCACCACGCGTACATTTGCTGCGGCAGGG
The DNA here is from genome assembly GCA_018402905.1 of Glandirana rugosa. Classification (NCBI taxonomy): domain Eukaryota; kingdom Metazoa; phylum Chordata; class Amphibia; order Anura; family Ranidae; genus Glandirana; species Glandirana rugosa. Next base: position 607,438 of record BLSH010340190.1, read on the forward strand.
TGGCCCTTAAGCGCATAATCACGTACCTGTACATGATTCACATGCACAGCTCTGGGGTGATTGGTCACAGCGGGATAAAATCAGCGGGTCTGGCGGCCGCAATGGCCACCGAACACCTGCGATCGCTCAGTGGAGAGGCAGGACGGTCTGCCTATGTAAACAAGGCAAACCGTCCTTCTGTAGAGAAAAACAGACATCTGTGATTCCTGCTAATCAGGAAAACAGATGTCTGTCTTCCTCGAGTGCATCCGTCGTCCCCCACACAGTAAGAAAAAACTGCCAGGGAACACATTTAACCCTTTGATTGCCCCTGATGTTAACCCCTTCCCTGCCAGTGTCATTTATACAGTGTCAGTGCATTTTTTTTTTTAGCCGTGATCACTGTATATTGGTGTCACTGGTCCCCAAAAAGTGTCACTAAGTGTCAGATTTGTCCGCCACAATGTCGCAGTCCCACTAAAAATAGCTGATAGCTGCCATTTCTAGTAAAAACATAAAAAAATAAAACATTTCCTAAATCTATCCTATAGTTTGTAGACGCTATAACTTTTGCGCAAACCAATGAATATACGCTTTTTGGGATTTTTTTTACCAAAACTATGTTGCAGAATACAAATTGGCCTAAATTGATGAAGAAATTAGATTTTTTTATTTTTATAGCAGAAAGTATATTGTTTTTTTCAAAAATAGTCGCCCTTTTTTGTGTATAGTGTTAAAAAATAAAAATCGTAGAGGTGATCAAATACCACCAACAGAAAGCTCCATTTGTGGGGAAAAAAAAGGACATAATTTTATTTGGGTAGTGCAGCATCGCAAAAATTGGCTTGTTTAGGAAGTGGGTAAAACCTTCCGTGTCTAAAGTGGGGGTTTTAACGTTTCATGGTCTTTCACCTTCACCACATACAGTAGCTGCTGACTTTTAATAATAGGACACCTACCTGTCCTGGAGTCCAGCAATGTCTGCATCCGCCGCCGATCTTCGGATCGAGGGTCGGGTGCAGCCGCATCCACTGCAGGCTAAGGGAACCCGGACGTGTAGCACTACAGCTTCACGCCGGGCACCTTACTAGGCATGCGCGAGGCTCCGCTGCGCTCTATTGGGCAGGCGGCCAGTAGCAGAGCGAGGAGGGAGCCGGGCTGCTGATGTCAGCGGCCGTGGCTGCCGGCCCAAGCTCCCGGATGTGTGGAAAAGGACACCTGTCTAAAGGCAGGTGTCCTCTAACCCTCCACCCCGAAAGGTGCCAAATGTGACACCTGAGGGGGGGAGGAATCCAATCAGGGGAAGTGCCACTTTTGGGTGGAACTCCGCTTTAAGGTGAAAAATCGTGTACAAGATGGCACAGGGAGCAGACGCGTGGTAGAGGAGCTCCTGGTCCTGACCTGTATCCTACAGCCATTTCTGGGGCAAGGACGGTCATTTTTTCACCTCCTGCATCTGCCAAGTCTGCCCCTCGGAGGGGGGGTGAGAAAGGGGGCAAAGAACTCGGGCCCCAGGAGACACACTAGCGTCGGAGTGGGAGGGAAGCTCGCAGCACCGGGGACTCCTAGGCCTTCATGTAGGGACATGGACTCCCAGACGGAGCCGCCACCCGGAGCAATGTCTGCTATGGTCGAGGACCGTCTGGACATCCTAATGCAGGCCATTATGATATGCCAGGTAACACTCACGACTAAGATGGACCCGATGCAGTCGGAAGTAGGCCTCATCCGGTGTTACATGGACCGCTTCAGGGAGCGGGTCATGGAAGCAGAGAGGAGAGTGTCTGAAACAGAGGACCTACAGAGAGAAGATCATGCTGACATACAAACCCTGAAGTCCAAAGTCAAAATACTGGAAGCTAGGGCGGAGGACGCCAAGAACCGGAACCGCTGGAACAACTTGCGGATCATAAGCCTCCCGTAGGGAGCGGAGAGCGCGGATCTGGTAACGTTCATGGAGAGTCTCCTTCTCACCCTACTACCCAAGGCCCGCTTCTCACTGCACTTCTCGGTTGAGTGCGCCCATTTCATGCCAGCCACGAGGGGACCAGTGGGAGCACCGCCGTGCACTTTCATATTCAAGCTCCTGCATTATCGTGACCGAGACACAATTCTCTGGGAGGCCCGGGCGCAGAGGGAGCTCAAGTTTGAGAATGGGAGGCTGCTTATTTTCCCGGACTATACGGTTGAGACCCAATGGCAACTTAAGTCCTTTGACCAAGTTCGCGCCAAGCTCCGTGAGAAGGGGCTTAAATACAGCACACTGTTCCCTGCTAAACTGCGGGTCCAGGACGGGGACCGAGATCATTTTTTTACCTCCCCGATGGAAGCGGCAGCATGGCTGGAACAACATGTGGGTAGGCCCTAAAACCACGGGATCTGAATAGACTGTATGATGGCGGCTCCTAAAGGAATGACCCACTAACACTGGGAAGTATTTGCACCGAACTACAAAGACCAGGGGAGAATGCACGGGTTACTATGTGTGGACAGAGCATTGGGACCTCTGGGGACACCAGGTAAACCAAACGCTGCTGCTAGGCCCCCCCCTCCACTGTTACCGCTGCTTATGAATCCCCCTGAGCCGCTGCCTCTCACCTCCCATGCGAGCACACGTTAAGGCTGCGCCCCGGGGGGTGCCATCCTAGTAAACTATGTTGTAGGATCCCTCTCCTGTGAAAGGGCCACGTTTATACTGCTGATGGGCGCACTCCAGGAACATGTGAACAGACACTGGCTGGGAAAGATGACAATCAGCAGGCAGTTGTTAAGTTTTGTGCCCCTGGCATGCCAGGTGAACTTGCCCTTTGGAATCCTGTTCGGGACTACACATCCCTGCAGAGTGGCAACCTCTTTGGGGGATGGATCACCTCTTGATCACAAACCCCTGTTAGTCAGACAACATGTCTGGATGGTTTTGGGACTTGAAATCCCTTTTGGTTTTGATGAGGGGGGGGGGGGTGGGGGGATTTTGTTTGGGATGTTTGATGAGAGACTGTTATATACCTTACTGTGTTATGTTGACATTGATGCTATGGAACAGGTGTGCCTGGACTGGGGTCTGGCCCAATTTAGGACCTTGGGCCCAGTTCATTTGCCTCCCAATAGGTTTGCGTATCCTGACAAAATGTACCCGCAAAGTGTTGATGTCCCTTGATATAATATCCTGGAACACTCGGGGACTTAACTCCCCGATTGAGCGTTCCCTGGTGTTCCAGTTTATACAAAAGTACACTCCGAATATCTGTGTCCTTCACGAGACCCATCTGGTGGGTGGAAAGACCCTGTGCCTTAAAAAGGCCTGGGTTGCCCACCACTATCATGCCACGTACTCCAATTTTGCCAGAGGGGGTCAGTGTCCTGATACGCAAATCTTTACCTTTTCAGTTATTGAACTTGGATCTAGACCCGGAAGGTAGATACGTGATTGTTCACGCTTGGATATATTCCCTTACATGGATCATAGTGGGTCTGTATTTGCCTCCCCCTGCCTCAACTAGACTTCTCAACCAGATTACTTCCAGAATTGCTGCCTACACATCGGACAATGTGGTCATCCTGAGAGACTTCAACTTAACCCCAGATGGGTCCATTGACAGGATGACACAGACGGGACTTTCGGGCTCGGGTCTTGGGACATGGGAGGAGACATATGGACTGGAGGATGTATGGAGATAGAAGAACACCTCCGAGAGGGCATATACCTGTCACTCAGCCTCTTACCGGACATTCTTACGCATAGATTTAGTGTACATGGACAGATCGCTTCTCCCCAGGGTCAAGGATATTCAGATCCTTCCCAGGGGTATATCCGATCATGCCCCGTTGCTCCTGGGCTTAGACACGTCTTTAGCCTTCTCTGATAGGCTATGGAGGCGGTCTAGATACTGGGTTTCTGATGTGGATGTAGACGGCAGGTTTTCGGTTGCGTCGGAGGGCTATTGCAGGGACAATCCTGGATCGGCCCCTGACCCGGTGGTGTGGGATGCCTACAAGGCCTTCACCCGAGGGCAGTACCAACTGCTTATAGGGCGAATACGAAGGGAACGTCGGGCGGAGTTGACCGAAGTAGAAACTGAGGTGGTGCGACAGGAGGCCTTGTTTGTTAGGACCAGGAACCCACATTATGACCGACTGACTCTCCTGACCAGGCGGGCGGGCGGTATCTCTACGCACTGTCCTCACGGAAAAAAAACGACTGTACCAGACACAGTGCATCTTCGAACAGGGAGAGAGGATGGGTAGATTGCTGGCTTGGTTAGCCAGAGAACAAACAGGCGGAGTCACCATTCCCTATATAATGGACTTGTCTGGCACTCAAAGACTGAACCGGCAGATATAAATGCATGCTTTTGGTCCTATTATCAGACCCTTTATAGCACCCGAGTTGACTATGACCAGGATGAGCTGTCCTCATATCTAGATGAGACAGACTTGCCGACGCTTACTGAGACCTACTGGAAGAAACTGGACGCCCCCTTTACTGAGACAGAGGTACTGAAAGCCTCAATGTCCCTGCAGAGTGGCAAGAACCCGGGACCAGACGGCATACCCGCCAAATTCTACAAAACCTATGCCGACATACTAGCTCCTATGCTACAGGCCTTACTGGCGGGAACGTTTGAGGCTGGGGGTCTCCCGGAGACCATGGGGGAAGCAATTATTGAGGTAATACCTAAGCCAGGGAAGGACCCGTCCCAATGCTCGTCCTACCGCCCGATTTCTTTCTATTCTATTCGATTTCTATTAAATGTAGACACAAAGCTGGTGGCCAAAGTTCCAGCCAACAGATTACACTCGGTGATCACGGAGTTGGTGTATCCTTATCAGACCGGATTCATGCCGGGTAGGGTCACGGATATTAATATCCGCAGGCTCTACACGCACATGGAGCTGGCCGGCCCTGGGGGGTTGGGAGTGGTGGCCTCACTCGATGCCGAAAAGGCCTTTGATTCTGGTCCTGGCGAGGTTCGGATTTGGCCCCAATTTTTTGGCATGGGTGCAGATGTTGTATGCCAGCCCGAGAGCGAGAGTCCGTACTAACAGCTTATCCAACTCCTTCCCGCTCGGTAGAGGGACCCGTCAGGGCTGCCCACTCTCCCTGGGACTATTCGCCCTAGCACTGGAACCACTTGCCGTGCTCCTTAGGGCAGATCACAGGGTAAAAGGGATTCAGGTAGGGCCCACAGAGGAAAAAATAGCATTAATACGCTGATGATGCCCTACTATTTTTGGCAGATGCGACTTCCTCGCTGATGCTTTTTGACCAATTCGGCAGGTATTCTGGAACCAGAATTAATTGGGAAAAGTCATTGCTCTTTACGTTACACCCCTCTCGGCCCTGTACAGACACAAACACCCCACTACAATGGGTGGAGGATTTTACCTATCTCGGAATTAAGGTGGGCCCCCGGACTGAGGACTATTTGGAACGTAACATCTCCCCCCTGGTGGCACAGTTTGTGCATTATTTTCGGAATACCCCCATGTGGATACTGAAACCCTTTTTTCAGCGGTTAGCGAGTATAATTTTATTGTTTGTCTGGGTGGGTCGTGTCCCCAGGGTAAGGCGGTAAGACTCGAGGCGGCAATCCTGGGATCCTATGCCGCTCTCAGTAACTTGGTGTTCAGGGGTATTGGGGTGCATCATGCGCTTACTGTCCCCATGAAAACTATGATAATGGTTTGGTAGCAGGCCAGAGTTGTGTACAGGAAGCCGCACCACTTCTCACCCACATGCCTCTATGAAACAACCCAGCCCTCCCGCACCTAAACTCTATACCCGACCCAATGATATGGGCCAGCAATGGGATTACGAAGCTTAAACATATCCTGACTGACGACAAACTCCTAACATTTAGAGACTTAAGGGAGAAGTACTCTGTGCCTAGGAAATATGAATTTTGCTACTGGCAGTTGCAGCATGCAGTAAAGGCTCAGTTCCCAGAGAGGGTGATTTTAGAATCAGACTCGATAGAGAGGTTTCTCATATCAGGAGTGATGGGGAAGCCACTCTCCTCCCTGTACTTATACATTACTGTGGCCCATGACAGCAAGCCGACCATGACTATGGATAAATGGAGGGCAGACATTCCAGACCTGTGAGAAAAAGAGTGGGATGACTGTTTCCACATTTATACCCACCTTGATATCCTCCAGGGATAGGTTCACGCAACTAAAGTTTTTCCATACAGTGTACTACACACCGCAAAAGTTAGTGACTATATACCCCCAGAGGGACCCAAGATGTATTAGGTGTGCGACGGAACCTGGCTCATTCTGGCATATGGTATGGACCTGTCCAAAGATAATTGGATACTGGGAAGAGATTGCTGAAGTGCTCCGGACCGTAACCAGGCTGCATATTCTTTTTGACCCATGCCTAATGCTACATGGGTGACATAGAGAGTGACTGATATACTAAACTGTGCCTCACGTTTGTACTGTTTTATGCCTGACGGGAAATCCTGGTGCGTTGTAAAGATGCGGACCCCCCCCCTACTAAGACAGCGTGGTTGAAAACAATAGACAAAGTGCTACCATTGTATAAACTCACGAGAACAGGAGGTGTCCACATAAATTCGAAAAAATTTGGCCAAGCTGGATTGAGGCCGGGGGACATATCCGGGACTGCCCCCCCTTTCTGGGAATGAAAAACTGGATGATAGGAACTAGCATTCACTGTACTAAGTAATGTCACTATTGTAACATACTGCTTTTGCTGATGGATTTGAGAATGTATTGACCATGCTCATAACTTCTAGACTATGTAAGGTATCTCTCCTTCCTATATTGTCATTGATGTTTATTTCAAATAAAAAAGTTTCTGTTAAAAAAAAAAAAAAAAAAAAAAAAAAAGGGGAAGGGAAGATGAAAAACCTTGCGTGCTTCAGCTGCCCCCCAGACCCCCCCCCCCCCCACACACACACACACTTTTCTTACCTGAACCTGATCATTCCAGCGATGAGCACGAGCCCAGCAGCTCCAGCCTCTGTCTCGGGTCCTCACTGCATAGACTAATAGCAGCAGGAGCCATTGCTGTCAATCAAATCTAGTGAAACGGGAGCCGGGGGTGAGGCCGAGTCCTGCTGTCTGTTTCAATGGACGCAGCAGTGAGACTCGTGAGTGCGCATGCACGGGTGTCCCCATTGAAAGCAGGTCTCCACGGGGGCACCCGATGAAGAGGAGGAGCCAGGAGCGCCACCAGGGGACCACAGAAAATGAGGATCGGGTCTACTCTGTGAAAATCCTTTGCACAGAGTAGGTGAGTATGACATGTTTGTTATTTAAAAAAAAAAAAAAAAACCTTTACAATCACTTTAAAGCAGTAGTAAACTCAGTGCCGCAAAAAAAAAATGCCCTCCTGCAGGTTAAAGCCACAATGTACTAGTATACACTGTGTATTAGCACATCACGACAGGCTTACCTTTTAATGCCTGATTCACACCTATGCATTTTTAGTGCTTTTAGCATTTTGCACTACAGAAACAATGTTAAATGGATTGTAGTGCAAAACGCAGTAAAAATGCATAGGTGTGAATCAGGTCTAAACGGAGCCCTCCAGCGGCAGCTGTTACTGCAGCAAGCGCTCCCAACTTCACCCAGGCGTCCTTCCGGGTTCACGCCCTCCAGCTGCTTGAAAGGCTGGGCTGTGATGACATCGCTCTCACACATGCGCACGGCAGCCATGATTGCGGCACGCTACTCTCTGCATCACCAGCGCACTAAACTGTGACATCGCTCTCACACATGCGCACGGCAGCCATGATTGCGGCACGCTGCTCTCTGCATCACCAGCGCACTAAACTGTATGCCAAGTGCACCACGCATGTGCAGCCAGCCGCAGATGATTTGAAAATCTCCTAAACACCGCACATTTAGAATATAAATGGCTGTACCTCAGGTAAGCCTTACTACAAGCTCACCTGTAAGCACAAGTTTACAAATAAAGAGTCACCTACCACTTTAAGTGAATAAATCTCATCCTTTGGGGGCACATTCCTTGACAAGCAATGACAATCACCCCAGGGTGCTCTTGGCACGTTTCATATTAAGTTACAACTGGAGAGTCAAGACCAAAATGTACAAATCAGCGGTAACCATACAACCTGCTAGAACGTCCAACACCTACAACTCAACTCTTACTACTCACAGACTGCGCATGCTTAGACGCCGGGGGCCGCCGTGTACTTCTACACATGCGCACTGCTTCGTATCTATGCGGACACGGCGTAGCGTCGAAACTCCACACAAATGGAAACCGGAAGAACGTTGTATGAGCCAATTAGAATGCGAGAATCCATCCAATAGAAGAGGATTTCCGCTTATTTGAAAGTTGTGTGTGGCGGAGAGAAGAAAGCGGGCGGGTGTTCGGCGGTCCAGGCAGTGAGGAGACCTGTGAGTGTTTAATGTTCGGTATGACGGTCTGCTTATAATAGAAGTCCTCAGTGACCGGCCTGGCCTGTTATATGAGGGGGCACCGGGCTCCCCGTGTACCCTCATACCGGGCTATGTCCTTCAGCCGCTGACAGACATGTCCTGTATAGAGAAGACTGCTTTATAGGTCATTGTCATGGTGTCTGTAGTGGGGACTCTTGGCGTGTTTATTATGCTGAGATATTGTCGGTCTGTGTGTTATTTCTTCACCATTGCTAATAGCAGGAATTCACGTTTAGAGAATCGCTCGATCGCCAAGAGGTTGGGGGTTGAAAACGTTCCACTTATGCTTGAGATTTCTTTACTGCCGACCTTCACACCAACACCTAGAATATCGCTCGTTCGCTTGCAAGCGATGCCACACAAATTTTCTTTTTTTGTATCAGTCATTTTTGTTCACGATATCGGTTATTACTTGCTGGGCATCAACAGGTTTTATATCGGCCGATCGGAAATTTTCATCCGATGTTCTTATCGTGAATTCCTGCCATTAGGTTTCCTTTCAAATAGAATTAAAGGTAAAACTTCATTTGGCTACAGTAAGGAAGGGGCTGTGGTGTTGTGGGGGGGGGGGGGGG
>BLSH010340190.1:644795-654825 GCA_018402905.1 Glandirana rugosa
CCAGCAGAGGAGTCCCCTTCAACAAGTCACCCTCAAAATGATGGAAGAAGGAAGTTTAAGCAAGATTGGTGCAAGGAACTCACATGGCTTAAATTTGACCAGAACACCGGTATAGCTATATGTGACATTTGTGCTTTCTCCCCTGGCCTGGCTGACCACACATCTAAGATTGTGAAAGGGTTTTCAGGACCATTTAAACTGGAGACCTTCAAAAAACATGGAAAGTCACTCCAGCACGAAAAATGTATAAAGGCCAAACATGCCCTGTTGGCACCAGAAGCTACCCCGTTGGCTGCATGCGTCAAGAAAATCGACCAAGAGATGTTCAACCACATGAAAGTTCTGTTTAATGTGGCCTATTATATTGCAAAAAACAACAAGCCATATACTGACTTTGAAGGTTTGTTAGAGCTGACAGGGAAACTAGGGGTTGCTGTGAGAGGAGTATGCAAATGACAAGAGATGCAAGGAATTCATCTCACATCTCACATATCGCAGATGTAATCCGGAAAGAACTCATCTGCGAGCTAAAGGAGGCGTAATATGTTAGTTTGATGCTAGATGGATCGACTGACAAAGGAGGAGTAGAAGAGTTAATATTGTATGTCAGATACATCAAGAACAATAGGATCAAAGAGGTATTTCTATCAGTCCTACCACTTGAAACAGCTACTGCGGATGGGTACTTAGAAACCATCACTAAAGAGCTGAAGAAACATGGTCTTTTAGACTGGCTTTCTTCAAACCAGCTGATTGGAATTGGTACAGATGGTGCTGCAAGCATGATTGGAGCTGAAAATGGACTGGTACAGAAAGTACGTCAAAATCTCAGCCATGTAATTGGCATTCACTGTGTTGCACACAGATTAAATTTAAGCGTATTAAGCTCTGTAAAAGAGGGAAAATGTATTGATGAGCTTGATTCGGTTTTAAAGAAGCTGTACCAGTTTTACCAGCATTCACCCAAGAGAATGCGTCAGCTGAAGCAGGTAGCTGAAAGTCTTCATGAGAAAATCCAGAAATTTCAGTACTTGCATAACGTAAGATGGGTGTCAAGCAAAGTCAGTGCTCTCTCTGCACTTGTCAAAGACTGGAAATGTGTGACAGTCCACCTTGAAAATGTTGCTGCAGAAAAAGACAGTGCTTCTGCAGTTGCACATGGATTGTTAAAAAAATTAACGGATTTTAAATTTGTTCACATGCTCAATTTTCTGCTTGACTACCTAGAAATTATTAAGAACCTTTCCCTTTTATTTCAAAGGGAAATGCTTTCCTTAAGCACAATTGAGTTGCATGTGAAAAACACAATTTCTTCTTTAAAGTCGCTCAAAGATGTGCCAAAAAAGTATGAGGAGAGATTTCTAACTGGAACATCACTCAAAGGACAGTATCAAGATGTACAGTTACAAGGACTCAGCATTACTGCAACTTCTATCCAGCATGAAAAGGACAAATTAATTCAGTATGGTGTGAAATATCTAGAAGAGCGATTTTCTCATTCAAAGGAATATTGAACGTTCCACTGCAGTGTTTGATACCTTTGCCTGGCCATCGGGAAAAGCCCTACAAGACTATGGCGTGGATGACATCACAGCATTGGCTCAGCATTTCCAGAAACAACTCACACTGCCTGAAATGCAAGATAAATGCATGCATGCAATCCACAATGAGTGGTATGAATTTAAAGTCCTTGGAAAAGGAAAGAAGCTGAGTGAACTTCTGGAATTGGCACTCTCCAACACAGACAGATTTCCAGTTTTGGGAAACTTATTGTCTGTAGTTTCTGTGTTGCCTGTCTCAACCGCATGTTGCGAGAGAGGATTCAGCTTAATGAACTTTATAAAAAATAAGTTCAGATCATCGATGCAGCAAGACCGTTTAGGTGATTTGTTGATGACCAACATGAATGGACCATCTGAAGGATTTTGATCCTGCAAAGGCTGTTGACCATCGGTACTTTAATTGCAAAAGTACAAGGCATATTCATGGTCACAAAAAGCCAAGTGCAAAATAATGACATTGCATAAAAACACCTGTGTCACACCAGAATATCTTCGTTCTCTACACAAGTTAAATGCCTATGATGTGTGGTTCTATTCGTCGTTATGCATACATTTAAGATCGGTTATTTTTGTAATTGAAAATAAAGCTTTATTGTTTGTTAAAAAAAACTGGCTCCTAACTTTTTTAGCTGGCTCCTAGATTCCAAGTAAATTTGTCAAGCCCTGTTGTAATCCATGTGTTCATTTTGTCACTGAAAACCTTTTCGTCAGCAGCATTTTAGAGTGCCAAAAACAAAGTACAGCACATTTTCGTCCACTGACAAAAACAATCACGTAAATCAACTCAGTTTTGATTAACAAACGGGGCAAAAATGGCAATGAGGGACGTTTACCCTTATGAACTAACTACCAGTTTTCCCGGAGCTCTGCCTGCTTCCGCTCCCAGCAAGCATGCGCCTTCACCGCGACAGCCAGAGACCAGAGCAGCACTGTGCATTACGGACAGCCAGGCCTCACGAGTCCCAATAAGACTGTCCCACTCCCAAGTCCCGACTCACAAGATGCCCGCCAGCCAGGCACCCACATGCAGAGCAGACAGTGTATAGTACATTACATTTACAGCAGGCCTGAGGCCTCCCCTCAGACCACCATCCAGCACTGTGTGCATTACACAGGCCTCCTCTGACCTGTGGCATCCAGGGCACTGTGCATCACAGGCCATCCTTAAGATGACCACCATCTAGCACCTGAGCAGCATTACAGGCCTCCTAAGGCCACCCAGAGTGGCTAAATCTGTATGTTCAAACCTTAATATCAAATTTTTTTTTTTTTTTTTTTTTTTTTTTTTTTCACTCCAGGAGTATAGGAGTTTGGAAATTGTAGAGAAAGGCTTTAAACGTTTCACACAAATCGCCGTGTGTGTGTATATATCTCTGGTGATGGCCGATCTGGCTCTGGAGCCGCTCGACCGTTATCCCAGGCAGCGGGAGGGGACATCCCCTCCCGCTGCCTGGGATTAGTCACAATGTCACTTCCGGTTTACTCGGCGGCCAATGGTACCGATTTTAAAAAATGACAGTCTTCAGAATTGCTGTTTTGTGCGATCTGAATACTTTGTAGTGCAATGGAGGGATTTGGGTATTTTGGACCCCCGATCCCTTCATACATAGTACCTGTCACCACCTATTGCTCTTACAAGAATTGTTTACAATTGACCGCAATAAGTGATCAGATTTTTAATTTTTTTTTAAGGGTCAGTGCTAAAAAAAATTTAATGCTTCCCTGCGAGCTAGCACAGCAAGGAAAACGCATACGCAAGTCGCGCCTGCAAATGTAAACCGTGTTCAAATCGCACATGTGAGGCATCGCTATCAGTGTGATCGATAATTCTAGCACTAGACCACCTCACTAACTCTAACCTGGTAACCGTTAAAAAATTTTAAAAAGTCACCTATGGAGATTTTTTAAGTACCGTCGTTTGTTGCCATTCCACTAGTGTGCACAATTTTCCACTGTAACATGTTTGGGATCTATTTACTCGGCGTAACATCCTTTTTCACAATCTACAAAAAAATTGGGCTAACTTTACTGTTTTTGAATTCAAAAAAGTATAATTTTTTTTCCCAAAAAATGCATTTGGAAGACTGCTGAGCAAATACCATGTGACTAAGCTATTAGTTACCGCTATTTTATTCTCTAGCGTCTTTGCTAAAAAAATGTTTGGGGGTTCTAGCTAATTTTCTAGCAAAACAAAAGATTTATTTTTTTTTTTTTATTTATTTGTTTACCACTGGGCACATAAACCCCCTTAACAACCAGACCAGTTTTCAGCTTTCAGTGCTCTCACATTTTGAATGACAATTACTCAGTCATGCAACACTGTACCCATATGAAATTTGCGTCCTTTTTTTCACACAAATAGAGCGTTCTTTTGGCGGTATATAATCACTGCTGGGTTGTATATTTTTTGTGCTATAATTAAAAAAAAAAAAAAAAAAAAAGGCCGACAATTTTGTAAAATAAAAAAAAAAATTTTTTCTTCGTTTGTTATAAAATTTAGCAAATTAGTAATTTTTCTTCATAAATTTTGGGCAGAATTTATATTGTTACATATCTTTGGTTAAAAAAAAAATAAATATGTATATTTGCCTTTTGTGAAGGTTATGGAGTCTACAAGCGTTATGGTGCCAATCACTGAATATTGATCACACCAGATGTACTGAAGGTCTATCATTTCTTGAGACCCTAACCAAGCCAGGAAAGTACACATACCCCCCCAAATGACCCAAATGAAAAGTAGACCTTCCAAGGTATTTAGTAAGAGGCATGGTGAATTTTTTTAAGTTGTAATTTTTTCCCACAATTCTTTGCAAAATGTTTAATTTTTTTTTCTTCACAAAATTGTCATATGTTAACAGGTCATTTCTCTTTCGTTCACTGACGGAAGCAGCCTCTTAATCTTGACATGTGGGGTATGCACCTTTTACCAGAAGTAGACTAGGCAGAACATAGTTCAGACAAAAAAGCAAGCTAGCCCCTCCCAGGGGGCAGTCCTCACTGCATAACCCTCTCTGCCCTGCTAGTACTTCAGTTTTATCTGCCTAGTGAAAGGAGTAGGACCTGGTTCCCTGCTGGGATCTGCGGTCCCCAATTTTTAGTCCATCTTTGTGGTTCCAAAGAAGGATGGAGTCAGACCGGTCCTGGGCCTAAAGGCGCTCAGTCACTTTGTGAAGGCATGCAAATTTAGGATTAAGTCAGTCCGTTCTGTCGTGGCTGCGCTGCGCTAGGGGGGGATTTCCTGGCTTCTCTGGACATCAGGGACGCGTGCCTCCACGTTCCCATTTGTTTTCGGCATCAGCGTTTCACGGTGGGGGATCTCCACTACCAGTTTGTGGCTCTCCCCTTCGGCCTAGCCTCCACTCCGCGAGTTTTCACCAAGCTGTTGGCTCCGGTGCTGACTCTGCTGAGGGGCATTGCGGTGGTGGCATATCTAGACGATCTCAAGATTAAGAGGCTGCATCCGTCAACAAACGAAAATAGGATTTTTTTTGACTTACCGTAAAATCCTTTTTTTCTGAGTTCATTGACGGATGCAGCACCCACCCCTCTGTGTTTTGAGTTTGTACTGCTTGTTACGAAGTGCTAGCAGGGCGGAGGGGGTTATGCAGAGTGAGGACTGCCCCCTGGGAGGGGCTAGCTTGCTTTTTTTTTTTTTTTTTTTGTCTGAACTATGTTCTGCCTAGTCTACTCCTGGTTAAAAGGTGCATACCCCACATTTAAAGATTAAGAGGCTGCGTCCGTCAATGAACTGAGAAAAGGATTTTACGGTAAGTAAAAAAATCCTATTTTCTCACCCCCAGCATATGCATACCACAAATTGCACCCCAAAACTCATTTGACTATTCCTGAGTATGGCAATACCACATGTGTTAGACTTTTACACAGCCTGGCCACATACAGAGGCCCAACATGCAGGGAGCACCATCAGGCGTTCTAGGAGCATAAATTACACACATAATTTCTTGACTACCTCTTGCACTTTTGAAGGTCCTGGAGCACCAGGACAATGGAAACTCCCAAAAAATGACCCCATTGTGGAAAGTAAATACCCCAACGTATATTTTAGGAGGCATAATGAGTCTTTTGAACATGTCATATATTTTTTTTTTTTTTCCAAAGTTGTCTATTTATACAATATTTCTAACACACAGCATGTACATAACAAAAATTACACCCCAAAATATATTCTGCTACTTGTCCCGAGTATGGCGATACCGCATGTGACACTTTTACAGTCTGGCCACATACAGAGGCCCAACATGTAGGGAGCACCATCAGGTGTTCTAGGGGCGTACATTTCAAATCTAATTTGACCATCTTTTACACTATTGTGAGGCACTGTGGTGGCACGGGTGGGCGCTGTAGTGGCACGGATGAGAACTGATGTGGTATGGATGAGCATGAATGATGCACAAATGAGCTGTGGATGGGGATGGATGAGCTGTGGATGGATGGCTGGGTGAGCATGGATGGGGTGAGAATGGGTGGGTGAGCATGGATGGGGTGAGGATGGATGGATGGTGGGTGTTGCAGACTGTCACTTAGCAGCGCTGTGAGCACTACACTTTGCCCACACCGCTGCAGCATGTCCACTCTCCCCCCTCTCCTCTCACAATGCACCGATCGGTGCGGAGAGGGGAGTGAAAAGCCGGCACTTACGCCGGCTTGTTTACATATGATCACTCCAGACAGAGATCACGTGGTAAAAGGCCGCTCACAGCGGCCATTCACCGCGATCCGTGGGGACCCGGCGGTCACGGATGTTCCCGTGTGCGTTCCCCAGTGGGCGTGCGGGAGGCGCGTTCATGGGAGGACGTCACTGTACATCCTCCCGAGGTTAAGCAACCGCCCTGTAGCCCTCATTTGCCTATAGGGCGGTTAAGTGGTTAAATCCCAGAAAGAGCAGAACCAAGTCACAGCATCAATGTACAAATATTGACATTTCCAGTCATAGCTTATAATACGTCTAACAAGCAAACAATTTGCTGAGGTATCTAAGTCTTAGATAAGTAACGATAAAGGGTATGTCCAAAAAGGTTCCCTTGTTTTATTTCATTAGTCATAAAGTACCACTGAGTAAGGTATGGGACTGCCCAATTCCATTTTATAGAAACACAGGAGTGGAGGAAAAAGTAAAGAAAAGGGCAGGCGGGGCGGTTGCGGTTCAAGGTGGCGATGGATCAGGTTAGTAGAGGTATTCAGTCAATAGGAATTATCAAAGATTTATTCAAGAATTTATTATCTGTACCTTCCTCAAAGTATAAACAGATTCCGGAGCCTCCAGGCTTTAGAGTAGTTTTCACGCTTATGCTGTGCCATAAGTATTAAGTCTTCCATCTTATTTATGTCTTCTACTTTGCGAAGCCAACTCGTGATAATCTGTGGCAATTGTTTTTTTCCAGTGTAGAGAAATACAGGACTTGGCGGCATTTAATAGGTGTCGTACAATCCCCCTGTTTATGGGGGGTGGATTGCAGAGTTCGTTGCAACGTGTAGTAGGAAGAAGGTTGGATCATCAGGAATCTTGTGTTCCGTAAATTTTTGAGTAATGTTACGAACTCCAGTACAAAAGTGTTTCAAATTGGGGCAGGACCAGAATATACGAAAGAACCTTCTTCCCTCTTGGCATCAACACTGGTCAGTGGTATTGGGATAGTACTTGTATAACACATGTGGAGTATACCACCTCGTGAAAACTTTAAAGTTAGTCTCTTAAATTTTTGTACATATTGACCATTTTAGGGAGAACCTAATGTGGTGGTGGGCTAACGCAAATGTACAATTTAACTGTTTCCTATTTTCTCATAAAAGGTAGGTGTGGCTGTTCAGGGGGAGTATTAAGTAAATTATACGGTTTTATACAATACTTGCAGCATCATTCCATCAGTTAAAACGCTGAGATTTTGGGATGGGATGGAATGTAGAAAATGGTGTAGTTGGAGGGCGTTCCAAAAGGGGAGCATGAAGGGTCCTGTGGCCCTCAACGATGTTAGAGGGCCAGAGGTCTGCTTTTAAAAAATGGGACACTCGATCACGTCCCGATTTGAGCTAGGGTCCTGAATTCAGGGGAGAAAAGGGGTTCCTTAAGATTGCAAATAAGGGGGAGTCACAGGTAGAGAGGTAAGCTTATATACAGACTCTTGAACATATACAGAGTGTGGTGCCTAACAGGATGTGATTTTAATGCTGGTGGTAATTTGTCACAGCGCCACACGGCACCTTTTTAACAGGATGTCCGTTTTGAGTCTGTTCTAGTTGCGCCCAAAGTTTAGAGCTATAATGCCGGTGCCAGTCGATCTACTAAGACTTGTAGCCTGGTAATCTTTCTGAACATCAGGAAGTGCCAATCCACCATATTGTTTGGGTTATTAAAGTTGATGCCGGCGCATTCTATTTTAGTGTGCCCAAATGAAGCGAATGAAAAGGGAGTGTACTTGTTTGAAAGTAGTGAGAAGGCATCTTTATCGGTAAGGCTTGGAATAGGTAGAGAGGTATTTTGGAAGGATAAACCTTTTTAAAAGGTTACACCTGCCAAACCATGAGTGCAATCCTTTTTTATGCCAACCCTCTCTAGCAAAAGAGGACGGTTTTGGCCAACAGAGGTGCAGGATAGATTGCTGGGGACATATGTACCGAAGTATTTTAAAGCGGAGTCCGTCCTTTTTAAATTTAAAGCTGGATTTTAAAATAGATTAGAGGGTGGGGGAGACCTTGATTCCCATAGCTTCTGAATTGCAAAAGTTTATTTTCATGTTCGAAAGTGCCCCACAGTGCTCAAATTCTCTGAGACGTTTGGGGAGCGACACTGCAGGGTTTGTCAATTTGAAGCGTAGGTCATCAGCATATGCCGATATTTTGTTTTGGATGCCTCCAACGGATAATCCTGTAATGTCCGGATTTAATTTGATTTTGCAGAGAAATTGTTCAAAGAATAGGGCGAAGAGAGGGGGGGGGGGGGGGGCTTCCATTGGCTTTGACCTGAGCTGTCGGGTTGGAATAATTTTTAGCGATCCACTGTAGCATATTTCTCCTAAGCCAATATGCCTGAGAACCGATTACTTAAATTTCCAGTTTACATTATCAAATGCTTTCTCGGCGTCTGTACTAAGAAAAACACAGGGGGTATGAGTCGTGGTGGCTATGTGAATCATGTTAAGTACCTTGGTCTTATTAATTCTTGCTTCCCTATTCCTTGTAACTGTTGTGCTACACGGGTTGCTAAGATCTTTGTGAACAGCTTGAGGTCAATATAGTTAGTAAGACCAAATTGACAGGACAGATCGGAGCAGCGTTTTAGTGTTACCCTGGAGAGATTTGGTAGAATTCTGACCAATGCTCCGTCGAAGTCAGTGTGTCCAGCCTCCCATGCTTTCCGTAAGGAGGTTTCTTTGAGTGTAGTGATGCAGCTGACAGATCACATCTCGTGGTGTATTTGGGTTGGATGAGAGAGGACTCGGGGCTCTATAGGTTCAGTCTCTATCTCCAGATTTGTAGGTAGGGAGTCTCCTGTGATCCTGTGAAATACTTCAACCGCCGTCTCAGAGCTTCAGTGGCAGTTGCCTTTGTTAGCCCCCGGAGCCTCAGGTTATTACGCTGTCTACGGTCCTCCATATCTTCTATGTGTAGCTGTAGTTACTGTGGCGTCAACCTGGGAGTCCTGCAGAGACTCCAGGGCAGACATCCGCCGTTCCAGGGTTGTCACAGATGACTCTTCCGCCGCCAATCGTTAGGACAGGTATTGTACGTCCTGTTTGACTGTAGTTCTTTGCGGTGGGTTTCCAGTCAAAATGGGACTGCATGAACAGTAGGGCTGCAACTAAGGCTCATTTTCATAATTATGAAAATCATCATATTATTATTATTATTATTATTATTATTATAATAATATATTTTTTTTTTTTTTTGTCAGGATGATTGAAGTGCATTATTTCGATTTACATTAAATTATTAAATAGTTCAACTCCACATAATGCAGAATCAGTGGGAGCCCTGAGCCATGTCACCTGCCAACAGATGTGGATTGTCTCTTGCCACGCTGCCTTCCACCAGATGTGGATTGTCACTTGCCACATTGTCTGCCAGTGCCACCAGATGTGTTTGTCGCTGCATTGATGGCAGCACTGGTTCATTTAGCACAGGGGCAGGCCTCTCTGCAGTGGTCGTTTCTGAGTGAGGGCAAGAGAGCGGTTATGTGGGGCAGGCAGTGAGATGGCTCCCTGCCGCACCTCAGACGCTGAAGAGGCCCGGCTGTGTGGATGAAAGAGCAGTTATGTGGAGTGGATGGAGAGATCTCTGCTCGCCAGCCTGCTTCTCTTACCTGCCCCTTCTCTCGTTTCTTTTGTCCATTGACGGACACAGCGCTCCATATTCAGAACCATAGGGTTATATCGCCCCCTACAGGAGTAGGACATTGGGCAGAAAAAAAACTTTGCTATGCCTATGGGCAGTCCTAGCTGGTATACATCCCC
>BLSH010340190.1:692107-703710 GCA_018402905.1 Glandirana rugosa
AATTATTTTAGGGAAAAAGAGGATGCAAGTGACTGTCTGCGTCGAGAAGTACTGAAACACCCCTGTAGGGGTTCGACACAAGAGCTGCGTCTGTCAGTGAACGTAGGAGAAAAAGGGATTTTATTAAAACTTACCGTAAAATCCTTTTCTCCGAGTTCACTGACAGACGCAGCACCCACCCCTCTGGGCTCTATTTTGGTACGGCTTGTGTACAAACTGGAGAGCTCCTCTGTGAGGGGGGGTTTTAATGTATGAAAAGAGGACGGCCCCCAGGGGAGGGGCCAGCTGATTTCTTTTCCCTGCCTAGTTAACTCCTGGTAGGACGAACATAAAACCCACAAAGTCATGAAGAGCTGCGTCTGTCAGTGAACTCGGAGAAAAGGATTTTACGGTAAGTTTTAATAAAATCCCTTTTTTCTCCCAGAGCCCAGGCGGCGGGAGTTCCGCCGTAAGCAGGGTCCTGCTTCTTCGGATCAGAAGAGGTTGTTCGTGCGCCCGGTGCAGCAGGCAAGGGCTCAAGGCCCAGCAAGTCTGCTTTTGGGTCCAGTAAACGGCCCTGGCAGCGCAAGAGCGAAAAGACGGAGGATAAGTTGTCCTCCGCATGATGGGTTGCCCCCACCAGACTCTCGGGTGGGGGGCCGACTTCTGAGGTTCGCAGACAGGTGGACTGCCCGCGTTTCTGACCAGTGGGTGCAGGAAGTGGTGGTCGCAGGATACAGGATAGAGTTCAGCACTCTACCCCCAGACAGGTTCTTTTCATCGAACTTGAGACTTCCTCAGGTGCGTCGAGAGTCTCTCCTAGGGGCTGTTCAGACGCTCTCTAAACAAGGGGTGATTGTACTCAAACCTCTTTGTGATGCCCAAAAAGGGTGGGGTCAGGCCAGTCCTGGACCTAAAAGCGCTAAGCCACTTAGTGAAGGCACGAAAATTCAGGATGGAATCTGTCCGGTTGGGGCCACCCTGCACCAAGGGGACTTCATGGCGTCGCTGGATATCAGGGACGTGTATCTCCATGTTCCCATTTGTCTTCGGCACCAGCGTTTTCTGCACTTTGTGGTGGGGGATCTACATTACCAATTTGTGGCACTTCGCTTCGGTCTGGCCTCGGCTCCTCGGGTGTTCACCAAGCTGATGGCTCCGGTGCTGGCGCTATTGAGGCAGAGGGGCATTGCGGTAGTAGCATACCTCGACGACTTACTCCTGCGAGCGGAGTCTGCTTCGGCCCTGGAGGAGAATGTGACGATCACCATGGCCTCGTTGAAAGACTTCGGCTGGCTGATCAACCTGCAGAAGTCGATGTTGACCTCATCCTATCGACTGGAATATCTGGGTCTGATTCTGGACACGGAGCAGGCGAAGGTGTTCTTACCTCCGGCCAAGTTACTCACACTGCAGGCAGCGGTGCGAACCCTGCTGTCATGCCAGTGGTCCTCCTTACAGTTCTGTATGCGTGTGTTGGGGCTCATGGTCTCAGCCTTCGAGGCGATACCTTACGCCCAGAGTCACTCTGCTCCTACAGCGAGCGATTCTGTCACGGTGGGACAAGTCTCCGCTGTCCCTGGACCAGCTGATCAGACTAGAGGATCGTTGACCTGGTGGCTTCGGGCCCCGGCTCTAACTTTGGGAAAGTCTTTCCTCCCTCTGAATTGGTCGATGGTCACGACGGACGCCAGTCTATCGGGCTGGGGGGTCCTGTGGCAACTGTCTGCTCGGGGCCGTTGGTCGGCGCAGGAATCCCGCCTTCCGATAAATGTGCTGGAGTTGAGGGCGATCAGGCTCTGCCTCTCGCACTGGACGGTAAGGCTGCGTGGCCTCCCGGTTCGGGTTCAGTCGGACAACGCCATGGCGGTGGCGTACGTGAGCCATCAGGGCGGAACGAGGAGCTCTGCAGCGGCTCTCATTCTGCGGTGGGCAGAACTTCATGTTCCGGCAATCTCCGCGGCGTAGAAAATTGCCAGGCGGATTTTCTCAGTCACCAGACGCTGGATCAGGGGGAATGGTCCCTACATCCAGAGGTGTCCTGCCAGATTTGCCACAAGTGGGGCACGCCAGACGTGGACCTCATGGCGTCCAGGTTCAATCACAAGGTGCAGACCTTCGTATGCAGAACAAGGGACCTGTTGGCGGCCGCCACGGACGCGTTGGTAGCGCTTTGGGGTCGGTATCGGCTCCCGTATGCCTTCCCTCCCATCAAGCTTCTACCGCGGCTACTGCGCAGGATAGAAGCAGAGGGGATCCCGACAATCCTGGTAGCTCCGGATTGGCCTTGGCGCCCTTGGTACGCCAACGTGGTGCGGATGGTGACAGATGTTCTCTGGCGTCTTCCGCTGTGCGAAGATCTACTGTTGCAGGGATCCATCCTGCTTTACCCTCGCTGGCTTTGACTGCTTGGCTATGGAGTCCCAGGTGTTGAGGGATAGGGGCGTCTCTGACTCTGTGATCCCTACCATGCTTAAGGCGTGCAAGATTTATCACACCTGGACGGGGGGGTTGGAACCCCTGCACTTACGTTGTGTCCTGGGTGCTGGGTTTTTTGCAGCAGGGCCTGGATAACAAATTGGCATGGAGTACTCTCAAGGGTCAGATTTCGGCTCTGGCGATTCTCTTTCAATGGCCTTTTGGCGACACATTCGTTGATACGTACATTTGTACAGGGTGTACGCCATGTGGCTCCTCAGGTACGGTTGCCTTTGGCGCCGTGGGATTTGAATTTGGTATTTTCTGTACTGCAGAAACCGCAATATGAGAAGATCAGGGATATTCCCTTACAATTGTCGCAAAAAGTGGCTTTCTTGGTGGCCATTACATCCACTAGGCGGGTGTCTGAGTTGCCAGCGTTGTCCTGTAAGTCTCCGTATTTGGTCCTTCATAAGAACAAGGCAGTCTTGCGACCTTCCCCCTTCGTTTCTACCAAACGTGGTCTCCTCTTTTCACATTATTGAGGATATTGTTCGCATCCCAAGGAGATTGAGTTGCATACGTTGGATGTCGTGAGGGCTTTGCGGATGTATTTGGCGGCCACAGCTTCCTTTCGGAAGTCTGATGCGTTTGTGCTGACAGAAGGACCGCGCAAAGGGTTGGCAGCCTTGTCGGCTGTTTCCCGTTGGATCAGACAGGCCGTGACCCATGTGTATACTGTTTGGGGCAAAGTCCCTCCTTTTCCAGTCACGGCTCATTCCACGAGGGGAGTTAGTACTTCCTGGGCTTTCGGACACCAAGCTTCGGTGTCCCAGGTGTGCAAGGCGGCTACTTGGGCCTTGTTGCACACTTTTTTGTTAAGTTTTACAAAGTTGATGTGTCGGCATCTGCGGATGCTGCTTTTGGCCATAAAGTTTTACAGGCGGCGGTGTAGGCGCAGCTGGCGCCTCCTGAGAGGATCTGTTGGGTACAGTTGTTGTTTACCCACCCCTCTTGAATGACCCTGCTTTGGGACATCCCTACTTATCAATGAAGGGCTGCGTCTGTCAGTGAACATAAGAGAAAAAGGGATTTTATTAAGAACTTACTGTAAAATCCTTTTCTCTGAGTTCACTGACAGACGCAGCACCCACCCCTCTGTGTTTCATTTGTACGGCTTGTTACGAACCGATATGCTATGTAGAGCAGGGGGGTTATATGCTGGAGTGAGGACGGCTCCCTGGGAGGGGTCCGCTTGCTTTTTTTTCTATTTGCCTAGTCTACTTCTGGTAGGATGTGCATAAACCTCCACTTGTCAATGAAGGGCTGCGTCTGTCAGTGAACTCAGAGAAAAGGATTTTATGGTAAGTTCTTAATAAAAATCCCTTTTTTACTTAAAACAAATTTCCACCCAAAAGTGGAACGTCCGCTTTAAGTGTAGGTGACCCCCTGGGGGGGGGGGCGTGTGGGTAACTTTTTTTCCCACTTCCTCCCCTGGTGCCGCAGAACCTGAAGGAAGTTCACCTCTCCCCGCTCCCTTCTGGCAATCTACTGGGACCAGGAAATTGCCTGGCTATTTGCAGCGCGGCTCGCGCCCGTCTTAGAAGCTAAAGCCAGGTGCCCACACTTGCGATGCCGGCGCTGTACAGAGGAGGGGGAGAGAAACGAGGCAGCGGGCGGCCGCATTGCTGGACTGTTATAAATGAGTGTCTGATTATTAAAAGTCAGCAGCTTCACTTTTTGTAGCTGCTAACTTTTAAAAGGGTGGAACTCCGCTTTAACTGAAACACCATTTATAACTTTTGTATCGTGGGTTTTTTTTTTTTTTTTTTTTTTTTTTTTTTTTTCTTCTGTATTTTTGGCTGGTATTCTCTCGCTATCATTTAAAATACACCTATGATCATTTTTATAGTTATTTTTTTTTAAAGTTCATTTTACCACGCTTCAAATGCCTGCCAGTGCGTGTTTGGAGTTTTTACCATAGACTTGAGTGGGAGGCGTTGAAAGGCTTCAAACTCCTCCAGACTTCCCATCCGGATTCAATTTTGAAGTAACGCTAATGCTTCCTGTATTGATAACAGTAGCATTTGCATAGGCGTTTGAGGAACATTAAAAACTCCCTCAAGCACCTGCTTTCAATGCCAGTGTGAGCTTAGCCAAATCAGTATATGACAGAAGACTGACTTTTAGGCAAGATTCATACTAGTGCGAATTGGATGCATTTTCATCTCATCCAATTTGCAATAGCAGGAGATTGTGACCGGCTCTCTATGGAGCCAGTATACACCTCTCCGCAGCAGCTCTGGCGCGAATTGGCACAGGGTCCTGTGCGTCTTTTTGGTCCGAATGCAGCCCAAAATTCCAGCCTGAAACATATTGGAGGAGACTGTCAGACAGCCAGCAGGTATAGAGACTGAAGACAAACTGCAGCAGACAGTCGTGTGTGTGTTTGGTGTTTGTTTTTTTTTTTTGTTTTGTTTTGTTTCTTTTGTTTTTTAACTTAAGGCTGATTTTTGACAGCCTTGCTCATGTGTATTAGGAAGTACAACTAAAATATGTCCCTTTTCCTGAGCAAATGCTTTTCTTGGCTCCCATTTGTACTGATCGCGTGACCCAATATCTAGGCTGCATTTGAACAAACCTAAAACCACCTGATAAAGTAGGCCTGTACGTGGGCATTAAATTGAAGCTAATTTGAATGATTTGCCATATTTCAAGAGGCATTTCAAGAGGCATTACTATGTAGTGTAACTCCATAATGGGGGACAAGACTTAACCCTTGCAAAATATGTATAGTTGTGGAAGACTACTTGAATATGTATGTAGAAGCTTATGCATTTGTTCTCTTTTGTAGATTAAAGATGTAACCAATAAGTTTGGTAACCTTGAGAAACTGGAAGCTAACTCCTGGCAACAGACTACAGTCCAAGCTAAAAAGGTGGTCAGGGTGAGTGTTCTGTTAAGGTAGGAATGTGTGATCCTGTTACTATTTTAAATAGTTCTCTGTACTAACTTTCTATTCTGCGTAGAAAAAAGCTTTTTCGGGTCCAACCGTGAACAAAAGCCAGGGAGAGAACGCACGGGCAGCTGCCAAAAGTCGTCTTGCAGTCATTAAAGCAGCAATGAGAAACCGAGTGAAGCAGGAGGAGGTAGCCGACGAGGCCTTAGTCTCAGAACAGCCCATGCAAGTAGATCCTGTTGTATTTGACGCAGGCTTTTTTCGAATTGAGAGCCCAGCAAAATTACCTGGCTGTAAGTAACTAGCTGCTCATCTGTTAAAGGTTCTGAATAGATTGGAAAACTTTAGCACAGCTACTGCTAGACTTAATGGGGTCCAGCTCTGATATTAGCATACAGAAAGTCACTATTCAGGGGGCTTAAGGGAACACTGGCGGAGAGAAATCTAGTTTTTATGTGTTTTTTGTTTTGTAAACCCTTTATTGTCTTAAAATATGTTCCATTAAACTTGCTAGCAAATTTTGCTATTTCAGAAAATCAGTTCCTTAGCACAACCCCCTCCCTAAAGCACATCATAGCCCCATGTCTCTCGGCTTTTGGATGTCTACACATGGGAGGCTTTTACAGTAATTAACATGATAAATGCACATTAACCACTTGCAGACGGCAACAGAGTGGCTCGTTATCGCAAACCACCGTAATACGTGCTGTGAGCGAGCGCTGCCGGAGGCGCGCATACGCGCTCACTGTGTCCGAGGGGTGCAGGGAGCGGGTAGGGCGGACTCAATCGCCGCTGGCTACCCGCGATGGCCCCCCAGCAGTGAGAGAACTGAGGTCCGTGTATGTAAACACGGATCTCCGTTCTCCTAGAGGGGGAAGGGCTGTGATCACATGCTTCCTCTCTATGGAAGCCGTGATCATCCCCTTTATCCAGCCAGGGCAGCCCACACACAGTTAGAACACTCCCAGGGAGCACAGTTAACCCTTAGAGTGCCCCCTGCAGGTTAACCCCTTCACTGCCAATGGCATTTACACAGTAATCAGTGCATTTTTAATAGCACTGATCGCTGTATAAATGCCAATGGTCCCAAAAAAGTGTCAAAATGGTCCGACAGGTCCGCTGCAATATTGCAGTACCAAAAAGTGCAACAATATGTATAAGGTGCAAAAGTCCTCTTTAAATTGAAGCAGCTATGATGTTTTCAAAACAAAGTCCTCCACCACTGATCACCGCATGCATGTGCACACTTTGGGGGCTCACCAGAAATCAGAAGGTGTAACGGCTCATCTTTCCACAACAAGAGGGCTCATCAACTTCTCAAGGGTCACCTCCACAAGGACTCGGTACACAGAGATCAGAAGGTGAATCAGCTTGTGTTTCCCCAGAAAGCAAGGCTCCTCCCAGATATTAAAACAGTTAAAATCGCATGTTTCCTTAAAACGAACTTCCTACCGCCCGGCTGTACAGCGCTCCTCTCATCCACCACCTGAGCGTCCCAGCCGTCGGCACAATGCTTCACCTCAGATCACCGTGTGGCCATGCTCTGACGCGTTTTGTTGATGAGCCCTCTTGTTGTGGAAAGATGAGCCGTTATACCTTCTGATTTCTGGTGAGCCCCCAAAGTGTGCACATGCATGCGGTGATCAGTGGTGGAGGACTTTGTTTTGAAAACATCATAGCTGCTTCAATTTTAAAGAGGACTTTTGCACCTTATACATATTGTTGCACTTTTTGATATTTTTGCACTAGCACTTTTTCCTTATATTTATGTGTATGGGTTTTATGAATTAACTCTAGCGCTGCTTTTTGCTATTACCATTTATAGTAGACTTCTTTCACAGTTTTTATTTACATAGCAGCTGCTCAATTTACTATTTACCATTTCTTTATTTATTAATTTATTTTGTTTTTGTTGAGCGCAGTGTTTTTGTATTCAATATTGCAGTACCGCTAAAAGTCGCAGATCGCCTCCATTACTAGTAAAAAATAAATAAAAACCCAAGAAATTAATTCTCATCGTTCGTAAACGTGGCAATTTTTGCGCAAACCAATCAAACGCTGATTGCAAATTTTATTTTATTTTTTACCAAAAATATGAGGAAGAATATAAACCTGCCAAAACCGATGGAAAAAATTTTTTTTTTTTTTTTTTTTTTTTGATTTGTATTTTAGCAAAAAGTAATAAATTTGGGTTTTTTTGCAAAATTGTCGTTCTTTTGTTTATAGCGGCGATCAGAAATGACGCAGAGGTGATTAAATACCACCAAAAGAAAGCTCTATTTGTGGGGGGAAAAAAGACGCAAATTTTGTTTGGGTACAATGTCGCACGACCGCGCAATTGTCAGTTAAAACGATGCAGTGCCGAATCGCAAAAAGGGCTCTGGTCTTAAAGTGGGAAATCCTTCCGGGGCTGAAGTGGTTAATCTTATAGGGTCTTTGTTAGACTTTACATAGTTTGTCTGTGCCAGCTTGGCCCAAACAAACTATATCCCTTACTAACGTGAGGCCGCTGTATGTGTGGTATAAACTGTATGTAGCTGAGGCTGCATACCGCACTGTGTACTGGATTCAAGACGAGACTTCCTGTCTCATACCCGGAACACATCTGATCGGCACTCAGCCATTCAGAGAAAGCTATGTATACTAGCAATAAATACAAAGCTTACCCCGATTAGCTGAGTCAGAGGTTGTGACCTCATCATCCCGCCTCTTACTCAACCAATGAGAGGAAGCTTTGTTTTCATTGCTAGAATACATTGTTTTCTCTGAATGGCTGAGCGCCGATCAGGCTGTACTGTGTTCCAGGTAAGAGACAGGAAGTCTGATCTCAAACCCGGTACATTGCTGTATGTAGCCTCAGCTACTTACAGTTTATACCGCACATCCAACAGCCTTTAAGTGCAAGGTTGAGAGTTAATGTTCAAGGGGGAACTTCTCTCTTTGCCCTCCACTCCCCTACCACCTCCTCTTTAAAGTGGTCCTACAGCCTAGTTTTTCATTTTTAAATAGAGGTAATAGTTAGCTGCTCTGTGCAACTCTTCTGCAAGTTCCTTCTACTTGTGCTTCCTTAGCAAGCCAGGTGCGAAGGAGCCACCCATGCATGCACACTTCAGAGCTGGGCTGTGTATGTACATAGTTGCATACAGACCTGGTGAGCCTCGAACCTGCTCCCTACTCACAGGCTTTTGCCCTCAGTCTCTCCTAGTGAGGTAGGGGGGCAATGATGGAAGTCAAGTAAGTGCTCAAGAACCAGAGTCTTTTTTACTACTAATGCAGATAATGTATTTGGGTAAAACTTTTAGCCTTTAGAACCACTTAAACAATCTGTACATGCGCAGCAATTCTGCAGGTCTCTACCATACTTGCCAAAGGCCTGTGACAGGGGATCCCTACGTATGCACGCTGATACCACTAATATCTGGGACCTTGCAGAGACACATGACATCTGTGCGCATAGCAATTCAAGGAGGCTTCAGGAAATCCAACATAATTTTAAGGTGGTTGTAAACTCTTAACCACTTTTCAACCTACAGGTAAGCCTTACAAGGCTTACCTGTAGGTACCGAGAACATCTCCTAAACTTGCACAGTTTAGGAGATATTCTCTGTATACGCTTGCACCAATGTCATTGGCGCATGTGCAGTGCAGGAACGGACCGACGTGCTGTTTCTTCAATAGGATTGTGCTGCAATTGGCAGCTCCCGCGTGCATGCAAGGGAGTGACATCACGCGACAACGGCCAGTCACAAATCCGGAGTCTGTAGCCCTGGAAGGAAGAGGGGTGAAGCTGGATGCGGCCTGCACAGAGGATAGCACTGGCGTTGATTTCAGGTAAGTGGCACATAATGGGCTAATATGCGATGCATACTTGCCCATTATGCTTTTACTTTGCAGGGAACTAAAGGGGAAGTAAAACCCATCTGGGGTTTACTTAATCCTTAATAGGAAGGGGGGGATAGTAAGGTATGTGCTTCTGGGGTCAGGAAGCCAAACCTGCTTTTAGATTAGGTTGTGTTAGTCAGGTGTGGGTTACAATTGATTGGATTAAGAAAATTTACCTTACAAGCTTGTTGTACAATGAGGAACACAGCCAAAGTTTGAGGCACTTGTTCATTCTTTTGACACAAACACTAACCACTTTGGTCTGAGGTGGAATCATGCATTCGTCAGGTTTTGCTTTCTAGTTCTGCTCCAAAGTAATTGAAAGTTTACCTTCTTTTCTAGGCCTAAGAACAAAAACTTCTTCCCAGACATCAGATACACCCAAATCAACCAAAAAATTACTAAATTCTGACAGGCATTTGAGGGATGGTACAGAAGAGGGTGCTGATCATAATAATGTGCAAAAGTCCCCAAGTCCTGAAAAATCCCCTTTGAGAAAAGCACTCTTTGACACAGAAGATGAAAGGTAATTTCTACTTTTAAGGTTTATCCCTCTGGTTTGTTTTGCCTGTTCTGGCATTTTTCTTAGCTGGATATAAGCTCACTGATCACCATCCTTGAAGGTTGAGTGGATTTGATTCTTTCTGGTAAACTGTTTTCTTGTTGTACACAGGCTTCTTGAAATCCTTATTACTGGGTTATAGGCATCTGCCTTCAAACAATTATTTGGCATGAAATTGCTGAAGGTGCAATCCCTTTATAACCTCCCACTTACAACTTGGAGCTAGTGTCTTCATGTGGTGGGCCACATCTCTATACTGAGGGAAACCTATAATTTTTTTTTTTTTTTTTTTTTGTAGAGATTTTCTTCAGGGATGGTTCCCTTGTCACTTGGCTGCACCATAGCCACTGCAGCCTTCTATGTGGCTGATGGACCCCTTCAGCAGAGCCTGCAATCGGACACTCATATGTCCCACGCTCCAGCGATGCGGTTGCCCGAGGGCTCGCTTTTCTCACCTTCCCCTCGGAGGTTCCGGTATCACAAGTGTGGGCACCCAGCTTTGGAACTGTGCCTT
Source organism: Glandirana rugosa (assembly GCA_018402905.1). Lineage (NCBI taxonomy): Eukaryota > Metazoa > Chordata > Amphibia > Anura > Ranidae > Glandirana > Glandirana rugosa. Next base: position 702,422 of record BLSH010340190.1, read on the forward strand.
GTGAATGGCCGGCGTATCGCCTGAGACCTGTGGCCTGTCCCAAAAGCTCGAGGGAGAGGAAGGTGAACTTCCTTCTGGAGCCACGGCTCTAGGAGAGGAAGTGGACCTGGGACCCTGTGAAAACAGGGTCCCTGGTCACCCTACCCCACCCTTAAAAAATGACATGCCAATTGTGGCATGTCAGGTGGTCACCTTCCTGTAAAGCAAAAGTTCCACTTTTGGGTGGAACTCCCCTTTAAAGCACAACTCCGGGATTTTCAAAAAATATCCCATTAGTACACCCCCCTACACTGAACACTAAACAGTTATTACATTTGTGAAATTCCTTACCATTGAAGAGATGTCAAATCTAATTTACAGGAAGTAGGCTCTTTTTTGTTTAAATGATGCACCATGTACTTAGCTCTGTTAGAGAGAAGAGGATATGATGCAATCACTCTTCTGTTTAGACTTAATTTACCATCAGCCTTTGCGCATTTCAGTGAATGTGGGAGGTACACTAGCCTGCCCATGTAAATGTGAACAAGCCCTCTTCAACCTAAATCACGCCCCTCATTCTGCAGCCAGGCCCACTAACCAGTGACACACAGCATGTCTTCTCTCCTCTCCAGACACAACAGGAGATAAACATATTGCCCTTACTTTATGTAATCATTACTGATCTGCACAAATCTCATAATGATATATTATACACGCTGTACACACATCCCATAATGATATATTGTATACACTGTACTCTAATGTAATTGAGATTTTTCTAGCAGCAATCAGTGCTGGTTTGTTGTATGAGAACATCCCTAGCCACCCCACAGAGAGCCGGGCAGTTTTAAATCAGCATGGGCGGCAAGTAAATGTCAGCATGAGAAAATACAAAAAAGTGCAGCGCTAACTTACTAATCAATACAACAATAATGGTGGAAGCCTCTAATGTATAGAAATCTTCAATATTACCACAATACCGGCCTCTGATATGTTACGTCACATATAACACACATCACACTGAAAATAAGACCTAAAAATGAAACTTTGCAGGGATGGTGGAAACCCCTTCTACATATATTTGGTGTTTACTGCTTATCAGTGCAGCCTCAGTGCCCATAAGTGCGGTCATACAAGTGCCCACCAATGCCACTTATCAGTGCCCCCCAGTGCTGCTTATCAGTGCCGCTTATCTGTGCCCATTGCTGCATATCAGTGTGAGTATACCAGTGCCGCTTATCATTGCACAGTGCAACTTATTGCTCATTGCCGCTCGTCACTGCCCAGGTGGTAATAACAACATAACTAAT
>BLSH010340190.1:709376-720370 GCA_018402905.1 Glandirana rugosa
ACCCAAAAAAATAAAAAACGCGATATTAATTTTTTTCTGGCTTTTAAACATTTTTTTTTTACTTAAAAAGAAGCAAACAATATTTTAAAACGTTTAATCATTAAAAAGAAGTATTTAAAACCGGTTTTAAATATGACGATGGATAGAAACCATATTTTTTTTTTTTTTTTGCTTAATCACCTATAATAAACCAGAAACACTTTCAATCTCAGATGTTCAATACCACGGTTAGTGACTTTTAACTAGTGTGAACTAAATGACTGACGGATAGAGTAAAGGGGTCATTTGGGGGGTATTTGTACTTTCCTGGCTTGTTAGGGTCTCAAGAAATGAGATAGGCAGTCAGTAAATCAAGTGTGATCAATTTTCAGTGATTGGCACCATAACTTGTAGACTCTAACTTTCACAAAGACCAAATAATATCCACTAATTCGTTTTTTTTTTTTTTTTATACCAAAGATAGGTAGCAGTATAAATTTTGGCCAAAATTTATGAAGAAAAATTACTAATTTGCAAAATTTTATAACAAACGAAGAAAAATTCATTTTTTTTTTACAAATTTTCGGTCTTTTTTTAATTATAGCGCAAAAAATAAAAAAACCCAGCGATGATTAAATACCACCAAAAGAAAGCTCTATTTGTGTGAAAAAAAGGACGCAAATTTCATATGGGTACAGTGTTGCATGACTGAGTAATTGTCATTCAAAGTGTGAGAGCGCTGAAAGCTGAAAATCGGTCTGGTTAAGGGGGTTTAAGTGCCCAGTTGTCAAGTGGTTAAACTTACCGTAAAATCCTTTTCTCCGAGTTCACTGACAGACGCAGCACCCACCCCTCTGGGCTCTGTTTTGGTACGGCTTGTGTACAAACTGGAGAGCTATTCTGTGAGGGGGGTTTTAATGTAGGAAAAGAGGACGGCCCCCAGGGGAGGGGCCAGCTGAATTCTTTTCCCTGCCTAGTTAACTCCTGGTAGGACGAACATAAAACCCCACAAAGTCATTTAGAGCTGCGTCTGTCAGTGAACTCTGAGAAAAGGATTTTACTGTAAGTTTTAATAAAATCCCTTTTTTTTAGCCAAAACTATGACAAACTAAATTTTGACGTCAAAATGAACACTGCTTGTGTCTCTGGACTGTACAGCAGTCTTCCCTTCGCCTACTTTTGTGAGTGCTTTCCATTAGTGTGGCTTTTGTTTTCATGTAACTAATAAACTTGCATTTCTCCTATCGTTCACCGACAGACGCAGCTATCCTTTATGTGTGGGGTTTTATGCTGGTCTCACTAGGAGTTAACTAGGCAGGGAAAAGGAACAGCTGGCCCCTCCCATGGGGGCTGTCCTCTTCCCACCTAAAACCCCCTCATAGCATAGCTCTTCCGTTTCAATGCCTAGTTTGCAAGGAGTTGACCTGGCTTCCCTTCAGGGGAATTGCGGTCCTGTTTGTGACCGTTTTTTATTCAATTTTCTTTTACTTTTATTTTTATCTCCGCACCTGGAAGGCTTTATATAGCTTGGTGCGAGGCGTAGGGTCATAACCCTCACTCTTATGTTGTGTCCAGGGTCCTGACTTTCTTGCAGCAGGGCCTGAACAAAAAAACTGGCTTTGAGTACCCTCAAGGGCCAGATATCGGCTCTGGCGATTCTTTCAGAGACCTTTGGCTTCGGACTCGTTGATTCGTACCCTTGTACAGTGTGTGCGACATGTGGCGCCTCGGGTTAAGGCTCCGATGGCTCCGTGGTATCTGCATTTGGTGCCTTCTGTTCTTCAGAAACCGCCATATGAGAATATCAGGGAGATTTCCTTACGATTGCTGTCGCAGAAGGTGGCCTTTTTACTTGCCATCACTTCCGCCAGACGGGTGTCTGAATTAGCAGCACTATCGTGCAAGTCTCCCTACTTAGTCATGCGTAAGGATAATGCGGTCTTGCGACCCTCTCCTTCCTTCCTTCCGAAGGTGTTCTCTTCCTTTCACATTAATGAAGATATTCTTCCTTCATTGTGCCCTCGTCCATCGCACCCAAAGGAGTTTGAGTTGCATGCTTTGGACGTAGTGAGGGCCTTACGAGGGTACTTGGCTGCTACAGCTTTTTTTTCGAAAAGCTGATGCTTTGTTTGTGTTGCCAGAGGGTCCGCGCAAAGGTTTGGCGGCCTCGTCGGCTACGATTTCTCGTTGGTTTGGAAAAACCATGACCCATGCGTATTCTGTTTGGGGCGAGGTCCCCCCTTTTCCGGTCACGGCTCATTCTACCCGGGCTGTTAGCACTTCCTGGGTTTTCAGACACCAGACCTCGGTGTCACAGGTGTGCAAGGCAGCCACCTGGGCCTCGGTACACACTTTCACTAAGTTTTATAAAGTTGATGTGTTTGCATCTTCGGATGCTGCTTTGGGCCGCAAAGTTTTGCAGGCGGCAGCGTAGGCGCGTCTGGCGCCTCCTTAGAGGTTCATTTGGGTACTGTTAGTGTTTACCCACCCCTCTTTTTGACACAGCTTGGGGACATTCCCACACGTAATGGATAGCTGCGTCTGTCAGTGAACAATAGGAGAAAAAGGGATTTTATTAAAACTTACCGTAAAATCCTTTTTCTCCGAGTTCACTGACAGACGCAGCACCCACCCCTCTGTGCTCTGTTCTAGTACGGCTTGTGTACGAACTGAAGAGCTATGCTATGAGGGGGTTTTATGTGGGAAGAGGACGGCCCCCATGGGAGGGGCCAGCTTTTTCTTTTCCCTGCCTAGTTAACTCCTAGTGAGACCAGCATAAAACCCCACACCTAATGGATAGCTGCGTCTGTCAGTGAACTCGGAGAAAAGGATTTTACGGTAAGTTTTAATAAAATCCTTTTATTTCATTTATCAGGGCGGTTGTGCCGTTTTTTTTTTCTGTTTCGTTCATTGAAGGACGCAGTTTCTTATTATTGACATGTGGGTTTATGCACCTTTCACTAGGAGTGGACTAGGCAGAACGTAGTTCAGCTAAAAGCAGACACAGCCCCTCCCAGGGGACAGTCCTCACTTGGCATAGCCCCTCCTGCCCTGCTCAGCAACTGTTTTTTTCTGCCTAGTGCAAGGAGTAGCACCTGGCTCCCCTGCTGGGATCTGCAGTTCCCCTTTCTCAAGATTCTGATAAAGAATGCAATCAAGTAGCCGGCTGGGTGACAGGCTGGATATCCTAGATCCAGGTAGTCTCCCCAGCGCGGCCGGATGCGAGCCGACCTTTATCTCTGCATCGGGCCTCGTTCCGTGCGGGGCGGCCGGCGGGTTCAACGTCCTGCCGGCACACTTGGGACCGGGGCTTGCGTCACGGGTGTTGCGTGGCCGGCAGCTCCTCCCGAACCGGTGGGGTGGCATGCCTTGGGTGGCTACCCACTACGCACGCCCAGAGTGGTGAGTACGCTTCTCCCCTCCCCCCCCCTGTGGGGTGTGGGGGGGGCAGCCGGGTGGTGTCTGCCTCCTTAGGGCATAGGTGGGCTTGATCCTTCCTACCCCTTCCTATGTTGTCTGTCCCCCACGCCTCCGGGGCTGTAGCTCTCCTCCTGCCTGGCTGCTCTTCCTCCTGGGCTGCAGTGCGGCTGCCATTTTTCCGTGGCCGGCCGCGTGTGTTATCTCAGCCGCCTTTTTGCAGTAGCCGGCCCCATGCTCGGCCTCTAGTGCACACGGTGGCCATGTTGGCGTGGTCCGCTGCTTGCTGGCCTCGGATTCGCTGACTGGGTGGGCGGTCCTGGATGTCTTGGCGCCGGATGAGCTTCCTACACGTGGGGGACACAGAGCAGCAGCAGGGTGACTACGGGCAGCTGCAGCAGCAGCAGCACCACCTCTCGGATTCTGTGTGGTGAGTCCTCCTGGGTGCCTCTGGGGCCCTAGTATGGCAGCTTGAGGGGTGGTGTGGGGCGCCCAGTCCAGTCTCTGGCCTGTGGGTGTTTCCGGGGTGCGGTGCAATGGCGGCTGAAGCAGGTGCTTCTCACCCAGAAGTCTCCAGGGGGGGAAGAGGATCAGTGAGCGCTGGGACCTGTGGTTTCGCTGGACAAGTTAATGGCCATTCTGGAAAAATTCTTCTCCCGGGTGAAGCGGATCCATGACCATGGGGTGGCAAAGAAACGGCCACCCCGTCCTCCGATGAGGACTCGGAGCCTGAGGGGGGCTCCGCTGTGTCGGGGACCCCCCTGGAGTTATCGGAAGGCGAGCTTGGGGACCCCTCGGATGATGAGGATGAGCCCACAGGGACCACCACGGTTTGTGAACGGGCTCTTTGGTCTCAGCGGTCTGTGAGATGCTGAAACTGGGCCCGGCTGCGACACGGGGTGGTGTACGATTTTGGGTCGCATAGGCCAGCCTGGGCACATAAGGTATTTGTCGTACATTGATCAGTTTGATTACAAGGAATGGCAACGACCTCAGGGTTCATTTGCCACGCCTAAACGTTTTTCTGTACGTTATCCCTTTGAGGATTCCATGTTGCAGAAGTGGGCATCTCCTACGGTGGACCCACCGGTGGCCCGTCTGAACAAGGCGACCACTATTCCAATGGAGGGCTCTCCATCCTTTAAGGACCCGGCCGATGGGAGGACTGAGGCGGTGTCCAAGGCAATGTTCCTAGTGGCACGGTCTGCCTTGCAGCCGGTGCTGGCTTTGGCACTGGTGGCACAGGCGCTTACCGAATGGGTGGCCGTTGTGCACCAGGCTTTGCTGACTGTCCAGGCCCCTCTGGAACCTGTGCAGATGGCGGACCAGCTGATTCAGGGCCTTAAGTACCTCTGTGATGCGGCCCTCGACATGGCTCCCATGCTGTCGAAACTGTCAATGTTCGCAGTCGTCATTAGACATCTGCTGTGGCTTAGATGTTGGTCGGGAGACCAGGTGTCAAAGGGCCTGACGGACCTCCCTTTTTGAGGGTGGTCGACTTTTTGGGGCTTCCCTGGATGAGATCATTAAGAATTACACTGTGGGGATGAGTACATACCTCCCGGAGCCTAAAAGGGGTAAGGAGCCCTGGCGTAGGGCGGGTCCTTCCTTCCCTACTTGAGAGGTTTTTTCATGCGCCCTGAACAAGGTCTCTCAGCCCGCTAAGGCCTCTACGGGGGGCCAGAAGCATCCCTGGCAGCGTAAGGCCGAGAAGGTGGGAAGTCCTCCTCCGCATGATGGGTTGCCCCCGCCTGCTGTTCGGGTAGGGGGACAGCTCTTGAGGTTCGTGGACCTCTCGGATCTTTGGGTGCGCGAGGTGATTTAGTCCGGGTACAAGATGGTTCCGTACCCAGCCCCTGGACAGGTTCTTCGCCTCCAATCTGAGGCTTTTCCAGGGGCAACTGCAGGCCCTGTTTGGGGACGCGCAAGTCCTGCTCCGCCAGGAGGTGATTGTTCCGGTCCCCTCTGCGTAACGTTTCCTCCGTTTTTTTTTCTGTTCAAATCTTTTTGTGGTTCCGAAAAAAGATGGGGTCAGGCCTGTCCTGGACCTGAAGGCCCTCAACTTCTTTGTGAGGGCGCGGAAAATCGGAATGGAATCTGTCCGCTCTGTGGTGGCGGCTCTTCGGCAAGGAGACTTCCTGACCTCCCTGGACATCAGACGCGTATTTACACGTGCCCATATGCGTACACCACCAGCGCTTCCTGCGCTTTGTGATGGTGGATCTCCACTACCAGTTTGTGGCCCTCCCTTTCGGTCTGGCCTCAGCCCTTACCAAGCTTTTGGCCCCAGTACTGGCTCTGCTGAGGCAGAGGGGCATAGCAGTAGTGGCATATCTCAACGATCTCCTCCTGCGGGCGGAGTCGGCCTCCGCCTTGTCAGACTGGCCATCACCCTTGGTTTCCTGCAGGACTTCGACTGGGTGATCAACCTTCCGAAGTCGGTTCTGGCTCCGTCCTGCCGGTTGGAATACTTGGGCTTGGTCCTGGATATGGAGCGGGTGAAGGTGTTTCTCCCTGCGGCCAAGGTCTTAACCCTCCAGGGCCGGTGCGGGCCCTGCTGTCTCAGCGGAGGTCCTCTCTCAGGTTTTGCATGCGGGTGTTGTAGCTGATGGTCTCCTCCTTTGAGGCGGTGCCTTATGCCCAGAGTCACACCCGGCTCCTGCAGCGGGCAATCCTGCTGCGGTGGGACAAGTCTCCGTTCTCCCTGGATCGGGTGATCAGTTTGGATCACCGGACTCGAAGCTCCCTCACCTGGTGGCTACGGGCCCCAACCTTGGAGCGGGGGTGTAAGTAGTTTCTTCCCATGGACGGTGATCACGACAGATACCAGCCTATACGCCTGGGGAGGTTGTCGACCCAGGGCCGCTGGTCTCAGGAAGAGTCCCGTCTCCCGATCAACATGCTGGAACTGCGGGCGATCAGGCTCTGCATCTCCCAATGGTCGGGGAAGCTGCACGGGCGTCCTGTTCGGGTCCAGTCGGACAACGCCATGGTGGTGGCTTATGTGAAGCATCAGGGCGGAACGAGAAGCGCTGCGGAAGTGGCCCACATTCTGCGGTGGGCAGAGCTTCACGTGCCCACAATCTCTGCCATTCACATCCCGGGCGTAGAGAACTGGCTGGCGGACTATCTGTCTCCAGAAGCTGGATCAGGTAGAGTGGTCCCTGCATCCGGAGGTGTTCCGCCAGATTTGTCAGAAATGGGGCACGCCAGATGTGGATCTCCTGGCGTCCCGGCTCAACCAGAAGGTGCAGGCCTTTGTGAGCAGAACAAGGGATCGGCTGGCACACGCGGCGGATGCCCTCGTGGCTCCGTGGCCGGCTGCTCTATGCCTTCCCTCCACTCCCATTTACTCCCGTGCCTGCTGCGCAGGGTAGAGGCAGAAGGGATCCCAACTTTCTGGTAGCGCCAGATTGGCCTCTGCGTCCTTGGTACACCGGCGTGGTGCGGATGGTGGTCGACGTTCCCTGTCGGCTCCTGCTTCGCGAGGACCTGCTCACAGGGGCCCATCTTGCACCCTGCTTTACCCTGCCTGGTTAAGTCCTAGGTGTTAGAGGATAGTGGACTCTAAGTCCGTCAATCCTATTATGCTCAAGGCACGTAAGGCCACTTCGCAGAAGATCTATTACCGCACATGGAAGGCTTATATTGCTTGGTGCGAGGCGGGGGGTTGGAACCCCCATTCTTTCTCGGTGGCTCGAGTGCTGGCCTTCCTTCAGCAAGGCCTAGATCACAAGTTGGCGATTTTTCTTTTTCAGCGTCCCTTGGCGACGCGTTCCCTGATTCGTACCTTTGTCCAGGAGGTTCGTCATGTCTCCCCCCATGTACGGTCGCCTTTGGCGCCTTGGGACCTTAATCTGGTCCTTTCTGTGCTCCAGAAGCCGCCTTTCGAAAATATCAGGGAAATTTCCCTGCAACTGCTCTTGCAGAAAGTGGCATTTCTGGTGGCGATTACATCCGCTAGGCGGAGTCTGAGCTGGCTGCTCTGTCCTGTAGGTCCCCGTACCTGGTCATGCACAGGGACAAGCCGGTTTTGCGCCCCTCTCCCTCCTTAGAGAAGGTGGCCTCTTCGTTTCACATCAATGAGGACATTGTCCTCCCTTCGCTGTGTCCGCGCCCGTCTCATCCTAAGGAGGTTGCCTTGCACTCCCTGGATGTGGTTAGGGCTTTGCGGGTGTATCTGGCAGCCACGGCCTCGTTTCGGAGGTCTGATACGCTTTTTGTCGCAGTGGATGGCCCGCGCAAGGGGATGGCAGCCTCTTCGGCCACCATTTCCCGTTTGATACGTCAGACGGTGACCCGTGCGTATGCTGTTCAGGGCCAGGAGCCCCCCTTTCCGGTCATGGCTCACTCTATCAGGGCGATTTTTAGTACTTCCGTGGCTTTCCGACACCAGGCGTCGGTTTCCCAGGTGTGCAAGGCGGCCACTTGGACCTCAGTGCACACTTTTTTTTTTCCAAGTTTTACCGAGTTGATGTTGCAGCTTCTTCTGATGCTGCTTTTGGCCGCAAAGTTTTGCAGGCTGTGGTGTGAGGCGCGTCTGGCACCTCCCGGAGAACTCTGTTGTTGGGTACTGTTGTTCTTGTTGCCCACCCCTCGTTGTGACACCCCTTTGTGACACCCCTTTGTGACACCCCTTTGTGACACCCCTTTGTGACACCCCTTTGTGACACCCCTTTGTGACACCCCTTTGTGACACCCCTTTGTGACACCCCTTTGTGACACGTCAAGAATGAGAGGCTGCGTCTGTCAATGAACGATTGAGAAAATAGGATTTTTTGACTTGCTGTAAAATCCTTTTCTCTGAGTTCATTGACAGACGCAACATCCACCCCTCTTTGTTTGAGTTTGTACTGCTTGCTACGAACTGAGTTGCTGGAGCGGTTATGCTAAGTGAGGACTGCCCCCTGGGAGGGGCTGTGTCTGCTTTGAGTTGAACTTCAGTTTGCCTAGTCCGCTCCTAGTGAAAGCTGCATAAACCCCACATGTCAAGAATGAGAGGCTGCGTCTGTCAATGAACGATTGAGAAAAAGATTTTACGGTAAGTCAAAAAATCCTATGTAACTTTTTTTTTTTTTTTTTTTTTTTTTTTTTTTTTAATCCACAGCTTCAATTAAACAGTCAATTTCTAGTTTCTTGTAAAGTAGACAATTGTACTCTACAGTTGCAGATACAATTCTAAAGTTGCGATCACATGTCACATTCTGGTTTGTAATTCCTTATCCAACAGCTGTGTAGACTGATGGGTTATGAGAAAGTGGGACAGGTACCCTTGACACGCATTTTAATAGAACAGTACAGTAGTTTGTTCTTTTGATGACCTCCTCTCTTCAGTTTGCAGCACCATCAAGAAGATCCTGTGGTTACCATTTCTGCAAATACAGAATCAGGAATTGTGAGTCTTTATTTATTTTTATGTTTGTTGGACAGTGTGTGATTGATGTGGTGTGTAAACTTTGTTGGATCTCCTCCTTTTTTAGGTGTCGCAAGAAGTTGACCTGACTAAGTATCTGGCTCATACTACAGGTGTTACTGAAAGCGTACCAGCTGATTCTCCAGGGTTTATGGAATTCTCAAGGCTGGAAACCGGAGGAACTGAACTGGTAGAGGACAGTACATTTGAAGTTACATCCACAATAGTGGATGACGTATTCATGTGTAGTCCAGAAAAAGTTCAGGAATTGAAGATTCTGGCCCCTGAAGATGGTATGATTAAAATCTTACCTGATCAAGATATACCTGATTACATTTCACTGTATTTCTTATTAAATCAACTGTATTTGCTTATCCAGTTTAAAGGGGCGGGGCTCATACCTTTCTGTGTGTGTGTGTGTGTGTGTGTGTGTGTGTGTGTGTTCTAAATTCTTGTGTATGGTTTCTAACATGTTTTATATGTGTTTTTGTTTTTTTTTACAAATTTCTTACCTGGAGATATTGCCAGTAACTACTTCCTGTTGCAGTCTAACAGTGTTAAAACCACTGCCTCACAATTGACAGACTTGTATGTTTTTCCTTTAGATGGGCTGCCTGTCTGCTAGACCTGATGGGCAGCCCAGTAACCAACTAAAGGAGAGCACAAAGGAATCTGACATCACTACTGCTGATTGCAGGACAGTGGCTTAGTGCTGTCAGCCTGCAACAGTTGCAAGTGTTATTTACAGAGTTTCTTATTTTGTGATCCTGCTGATGATCTTTTCAGTATGTTTGGCTTCATGTCTTTGTAGATTGGGGTTTACATACATGCAAGGGACCCTCTAATTTGCCATGGAAGGGGAACAGCATGGGCAAGCGCCGGTGATGTCACCGGCTGCATCTAAAGTAAATTAATTTTTCATTCATTGACACACAGCAATCCATTACGATAGGTTATATCACCCCCTTCAGGAGTAGGACTAGGCAGAAAAAGACATGACTATACCTATGGGCATTCCTAGGTGATATACACCCCCTCTCTGCTATAGCCCTTCAGTTTTTGTTTTTTTTTTTTTTTCTGACTTGTCAGGAGTAAGGGCCTATTTCCCTGCTGGGATTTCTAGTCCTGGGGATTTTTTTTTTTTTTTTTTTCCCTGAATTTTTCCATTTGAGATTTGCAATCAACTGCTGGGCTGGGTGACGGACTGGTCACTATAGAGAGCAGGAGTGGAGGCAACTCTGAATGTATGCCAACATCCCAAAATTGAACAAAAAAACGAAAGCGACCCTCTCAAGAAAGTGACTTTGAGGCATACCCGGATTGGAGATAAATGGACACCAAGGATCGTAAAATTCTTACATATTGTAAACATTTCAACACTAAAAATATTGATATAATGGATGATCACATGGACACGACATGACGGAACAAGACGAGACAAAAACAATGACCATGAACCACTGTGCTAAAACATATGGTGATAGGGGAACCCCCACGGTTGGAACAAGGCTGCAAGAACATCCAAAGCGTTTTGAGGCAGCTGATTTCAAGGTTGATTGTATTTTAAGACTTTTTGTGAAAAATTTCCTCCTGAGAATAGCTTGCTCGTGCCATACAAGTAGGGGCTGAGCCGGACGCTAGAGAGGGGTAAAGATTGTGGTACAACCGATGAGCGTGCCGCTTGTTGTCGTCGCCGATCAACTTCGGCGTCAAACGGAGAAGGTGGGCTAGGAGCGATATGTCCCAAATGTGAGCAGTTAAATTAGTATGCAAACATACTCCAATCCGCCAGAGGCAGAAGTCCACCACCCATCTTGGTCACATTGGGCAGGGGAGGGAAAATCATCAAATAAAAGGGAACACCAAAGCAGACGGGTACTGAATCAACTGTCCGTGGGTGCTGGAATAAGAGGAGTGCAGTATGGTGACTGCACCGAGGAGCTTAGTCCTATACGTGGATACTGTCCAACCGCACTATAGTCAGTATAGGGCCAGAGGGTCTCCCCAGTCTGGCCCACGAGCTCGGGCAGGCCGCAGCTACGCACTAGGTTGGCCGCGGCCTAGCCCCACTGGATGGGGGCTGGCCCTGCGAGTCAAATGTCTTGCAAGGTCGCATACGACCAGGTCTAGGCCTGAGTCACAGCATTCCTCATGGCCAACAGCGGCGCGCCCCCCCCCCCCCCCC
>BLSH010340190.1:725201-743469 GCA_018402905.1 Glandirana rugosa
AAAAAAAACTCTACAAAGGCTTTATCAATGCCTACAAGCACAGTGAAGTCTATTAAGAAGTGGAAGGTATTTTGTACAACACGGACCCTCCCTGGATCAGGATATTGCTCCAACCTTGATGAAAGAGCCAGGAGAAAACTAGTTAGAGAGGCTACCATGAGGCCTACAGCAACTCTGCAGTACTTGCAGGAATTTGACAGAGTGATCATTGTGTGCATGTGACAATCTCTCAAATTCTCCACAAATGTGGCGTGTATGGTAGGGTTGCAAAAAAAAAAAAAAACTCAAAGGCCACATGCAGTCACAACTGAGCTTTGCCAAAACACATCTTGAAGATTCTGAGGCCACATGAAAAAAAGGTGTTCTGCTCAGATGAGACTAAAATTGAATGATTTGGCCTCAACACCAAAGAATATGTCTGGTGGAAATCCAATACAGCTCACCATCCAAATAAAACAAACTCTACCAGTAAAGAATGACGGTGGTAATCTGTCATGGGGGGGGGGGGTTTCTGCAGCAGGGACTAGAGAACTTGTTAGGATAGAAGGAAAAATGGATGAGGCAAAATGCCATCAAATTCTTGAGGAAAATCTGCCCTCTTCCAGAAAGTTGTAAATGGGAAGAAGGTTTAACTTCCAATATGACAATGACCCAAAGCACACAGCAAAAATGACCACACAGTGGTTGGAGAAATGTTGAATGGCCTAGTCAGAGCCCAGACTTGAAATTCATTGAAAATCTGTGGAATGACTTGGAAGACTGCAGTCAAACGCTCACCGGTTTTCAGTTGCCAAAGGTCCCAGGTGCCCCGTCACCAACACAGCAGGGGGCTACATCTGTTCCAGCGGATGCTCCTAGCGGTGGGGCAGGGCCAGGGGAGACTCAAGAGCTTGAAAGTGCCATCCCTGGCTCTCAGGAAGAGTTGGAGGGAGAGGGTGGGGATGGCGAATCCACACCATCTCGGTACAAGCTCCTAGGAGTCATTCACACCACCCTGGGGATCCAAAAGGAAAGAGGGACTTTCTCTTCACGACTAGATGTATGAGGACCTAAGTGAACCTAAGAGGTTTTTCTGGTCCACGATCCGCTGGTTGAAACGATCAAAGGGGACCCAGAGAGGAAGCCATTCTTCTCTAGGGCCCTCAAACACCGGTTCCCCTTCGAGGAAGTGGTGTGAAACAAGTCCCCCAGGATGGACGAGGCGTTCTCTCAGGTGTCCAGACACACAGACCTGGCCTTTGAGGACATGGGGGCTCCCTCGGACCCCATAGACGAGCCGATGCCTTATTGAAAAAAACATGGGGCTCTTCGCTTGGCGACTACAGTAGTGGCCCGCAATATGGAGTACTGGTTAACGCAAATGAAGGCTCACATCGAGGCAGGTACTTCAAAGGAGACGATCCTGAAGTCCTTTTCTATGCTGCAAAAGGGAGTTTCATATATCAGAGGCTGTTCGCATGTCAGCCAGGACCTCGGCCCTGGCCAATTCAGCCAGAAGAGCCTTATGGCTAAAAACCTGGCAGGGCAATAATGCGTCAAAAGCGAAGCTTTGCGGGATCCCTTTTTCAGGAGACCTGCTCTTTGGCCCTGGCTTGGAGGCTATTTTAGACCAAACAGCTGACAAGAAAAAGGCCTTCCCGGCTAAAAAGAAATTGGGGGAGAAACCTAAGCAGCCTTTTCATCCCCAAAGGAAGTCAGGAGCTCCCTAGTCAGTCAGAGGAAGAAGACAACCTGGAGAAGGGGTAAGGTGCAGGGAGGAGCAGTTTTTCGCCCTCCTGAGCAGCCCCAAAAAACGTGATGGGGTCCCCACGGTGGGGGAAAGATTGGGGGCCTTCCTCTCGCAGTGGGAAGAGCTATCCACCGACCAGTTTGTGTTTGAGATAGTAAGGAGGGGCTACTGGTTGGAATTTTCCAGGCCCCCTCAGCAAAGACTCATAATCACAGACCTTCCAAGATGGGCGGAGAAAGCGGCAGCTCTTCTGTCCTCCCTACGGGAGCTAGAGGACCAGCAGGTAATAGTTCAGGTGCCTCAAGTGGAGATCAGCAGGAGTTTCTATCCCCACATATATTTGTGGTGCAAAAGCCACCCGGAAAGTTCAGATTAATTCTGAACCTAAAACCTCTGAATGTATCGGTGGTTTTCACGAAGTTCCGGATGGAATCGATTTACTCAGTAAAGGCGATCCTGCCACCAAACTGCTTTATGGCATCAATAGACCTGTAGGACACCTATCTGCATATCCCCATCATGGAAGACTGCCAGAAATACCTCAGGGTTGGCAGTAAGAACCGAAGAGGTGGTGGTTCATCTACAATTCAAGGTTCTGCCTTTCGGGCTATCCTCCCCCCTGAATTGTCAGCAAGGTGATGGCAGAGGCCCTGGCAGTCCTAAGACTAAGGGAAGTGGTAGTGATGGCATACTTGGACGACTTGCTCCTGTTTGCATCCTCCCCGGAGCAATTGGCTCAGGACCTACAGGTCGCAAGGGACATCTTGGAAGGTTTTGGATGGATCTGGGAGGGGACCAGATTTGATTTTTCCAGGTTTATGTGCTGGACTCCAGGGAGAGAAAGGTGTTCCTCCCGCAATATTCAGAAGATAGATGCGGCTATAGAGGCGCTATAAAGCGGCGCTCGGTTTCAATACAGCAAGTTATGTCAACATTGGGACTTCTAACCGCAGCAATTCCGGCGGTTCAGTGGTCAGGTTTGCACTTCTGTCTGCTGCAGCTCTTTTATCTTGGAGGTGTGGGATCGCAGCCAGGATTCCTTGGATTCCCTGGTACAATTCCCGTACCAAGTCAAAGCGACCTTGCATTGGTGGAGACCGGGTCAAATCTGACACTAGGGCTTCAATGGGTTCTCACAGCCACCAGAATCCTCACAACCAAGGCAAGCAGTTCAGGATCGGAGCACCCCTAGGACCCAGGCCGTTGCAGGGCACCTGGGAAATAGAAGATGCGAAGAGATCCTCAAACTGGCGTTAACTCAGAGCAGTAGACTTGGTGCTCAGAGCCTTCCAGCAGCAACTCGGGGGTCATCATTTTTAGGTCAGGACGGACAAATCTTCAGTAGTGGCCTAGGTCACCAGAGAGGGAGGAACCAGGAGCAGGTCCTTGTGGCAACTGGCAGAAGTTGTCCTCTCCCTCTCAGCAATACACCTGAAGGGCGAGTTGAACCAGACTGCTGACTTCCTCAGGAAGACGCTAAGAGAAAGAGACTGGGATTTAAATCAACGGGTCTTCGAGTTGATAGTCAGAAGATGGGGGTGCCTTGTGTGGACCTTTTTGCGTCAAAAGAAAACAAAGGTGTGTTGGTTCTTCTCCCTCAACAGGTGGGATGGGGTAGTGGGAGTGTCACGTACCTGGTGGTGGAGTCTGCAGTTGCTGAGGACAGCCTCTCTTACAATCCTGACTCAGGAAACCCTGATGTAGCGAACAGAAGGTTCAAGAGTGCAGAATGGCACAAGTGCTTGACAGTAACACTAGTGCGATGGTCACAGGCAGGGCTGGAGATGCAGCTTGGAGCAGGGAGGAAACCCCAGGAACAGCTGACGATAGCCCCATCCGGCTAGACCAAGCAGGTGATGCTGGATGAGAAGGCCAGGGATGGGCCGGATCAGACAGGCAGATCAGGAACTGAAGAGCAGGCAGAAGAATGGTCAGACACAGGCTGGGTCGGCAATGGGCAGGCAGTGTGGTACCAAGGAGCAGGCAAGCGGATCATCAGGAATAGCCAGCAGTCAGGGCAGGCAGATAGCAGCGGTGTCTGGATCAAGCCAATGAATCAAGGAAACTGGTACAGCAGGTAGACTGGTAGCAGGAATCACAGGAACGTAGTAGACCAAACGGCATTGAACTCCTGTAACTGTTCAGTTTAAATAGTCCCATTGGCGCCAAGAACGGTTATGAACGGGGATGCGCGCCTCTCGGTCACACGTGCGCACGAACGTTCGTACCGGGCGTTCGTTCGTGTCTGCGCACAGCATCCCTTCTCAAGGGCTCTTTTTTTCCTGACGGAGTGGATGCACTTGCCCAGACCTGGAGGTTCTCCAGGTGCTATGCCTTTCCCCCTCTGGTAATGTTACCAGCAGTCCTAAGGAAGTTTCAGGAGAACACAACGATCATCCTCGTCCCACACTGGCTCAGGAGACCGTGGTTTTTCCTCCTAAGGAGCCCCCTTGGTTCCTGCCAGACCGGGAGGATCTGCTGGTACAGGGCCCAGTATGCTGTCCCAGGGTAGAACGGTGGCATCTGGCGCCCTGGCTACTGAAGATCCAGAGAGACAAGGGATTCTCAGCCTCATGGCAACTCTCCTATTGCAGGAAAAAAGAAACTTGCGCCATTTATTTTAAGACTCAGAAGAAGTTTAACAAATGGTGTGAGGAGGTACGCAGCCAGAGTTTCTTCAGCCAGGTGCTAGCAAGGGACTAGCTAGTAGCACCCCAAAGAGCCAGATTTCAGCCTTAAGCGTCTATTTAGATCAGTGGTTCTTAACTCCGGTCCTTGGGACCCACTAACAGGCCAGGTTTGCAGGATAACTGAAATGCATCACATGTGATATCATTTGCTGCTCAGTGATTGCAGTATTCTAATCTGCATCTCCCCAAGGTAATACTTAAACTCTGTAGAAACTATTGTTAAAAAGTCCCCCGTCGAGATGTAATTGGAATTATTAATATACGAGGGATGAAATTCCCAAGTATAAATGGCTATTCATCAATTATGATGCAGACCCCTGAGTAAAAAAGGATACAAGAATAAAGAAAAGGTGAGATCACCAAAAGCACTCATACCGGGTCACGAAGCCAAATTACAGTATAATTTATTGGTAACTGACATAGAAGTTGGACTCAAAAAATAAGTGACAAGAAAAAAACTCAAAAACACCACCAGAATTGGGAAGATAAAAAGAGACAACGTTGTCTGTAAATTAAAACAAACAAACTCCCACACACAAGCCGGCCATATACATTCGTACTAGTGCCACTGCAATGTGTAACAGACCTTGGATGAGTAATGTTTAGGTTTGACTGAATTGGCGCACTAGGCCATTGGTTTGTCAGTATCCTAATTAGTCAATCGCAAGGTCGCCACACATTGACGCGTTGAGTAAATGAGTGAATGATCGGGATTAGTGAAACAAGGGGCATATGGACATGAGAAAGTCTCAAAATGGTAAAGTCCAGGGTGGACAATAAGTCCTTGTGTTTAAATGGAGTTATTCACCTGATCGTAGGTCAGGACTTGGGTAGAAACATATGATACCTTGTAGATGAAGCTATACGTATGCAAGGCTTGACAATATGTAAGCTCAATATTGATGTACAAACAGATGGAAGGCAAGTTTAGATAAAGTATGGAACAATCTCACCCAGCTTAGTCCGAGCAGTCCAGTTGAATAGACGGTTATTCCCGATGAACAGTTTCACAATTTCATCTGCTTGTCACAGCATGTGAGCGGCATAGTCAATCTGTCCTTGACTACCACCACGGTGATGGAATGGTGGGGACAGAGAAAGTGTCCATCCTTGTTTGTAGTGGGTTGGATCCGGTCGAGATTGCCGCTGAGCTGCCAATGTGCCAGAGAGGGCAAGGATACGGGGCAGAGTAGATGGGAATGGTCGGAGAGATCAGCTGGTGACTTCCACGTGTAGGTGCTTGCATACACAGCGAGTCCCGCACTTCCGCGTATACGGTGGGAACGGACGGTCAGGTGGTGGGAGGAGACTGGTGACGCGTATGCTGACGCGTTTCGTCCGGGCCAATCCGGACTTTGCCAATCCGGACTTTTTCAAAGCTGTTACACATTGCAGTGGCACTAGTACGAATGTATATGGCCGGCTTGTGTGTGGGAGTTTGTTTGTTTTAATTTACAGACAACGTTGTCTCTTTTTATTTTCCCAATTCTGGTGGTGTTTTTGAGTTTTTTTCTTGTCACTTATTTTTTGAGTCCAACTTCTATGTCAGTTACCAATAAATTATACTGTAATTTGGCTTCGTGACCCGGTATGAGTGCTTTTGGTGATCTCACCTTTTCTTTATTCTTGAATACTTAAACTCTGGCCTGTTGGTGGGTCCCGAGGACCGGAGTTGAGAACCACGGATTTAGAGAGACCGCTGGGTATAGACACGCGGGTTATCTGGTTCTTCAAGGCCCTGAAATGGAGCAGACCGATAAGCACTCCCTTCCCGATATGGGATCTATCCTTGGTGTTACAGGTCCTCATGCGAGAGCCATTTGAACCTCTGGGGATGGTTACTTTAAAATGGTTAACCATCAAAACTGCGTTTCTCTTACGTTCATTGACAGACGCAGCCTCTGTTCATGACACGTGGGTTATGTACCTTTTTACTAAGAGTAGACTAGGCAGAACGAAAAGCTGGCCCCTCCCAGGGGGACGTCCTCACTCAGCACATAACCCATCAGCCCTGCATAGCATATCTGTTTTCTTCTGCCAAGTGCAAGGGGTTAGACCTGGTTCCCTGCTGGGAACTGCGGTTCCCCTGAAGTTTTTTTTTTTTTTTTTTTCTTTTTCTCCTTTTTGTGCAAGCCTTCTGATGAAGACTGCAATCAAGTAGCTGGCTGGGGACCACGCGGATATTCATTGTCCTGCCATCTCCCCAGCACGGCCGACGGATGCGAGCCACCCTTAGCTTTGGCGGGAACCGCCGTATCCTGCCCGTTCCGTGCGGACGGCCGGTGGGCTAAACGCCCCACCTGCGTACCCAGTGTCCGGGCTATGGCCTGCTCTAGGGGTCGCTTGGCCTGCAGCATCCCGTCTGGATGGATGAGTGACACCCCCCTCCTCCCTGAGGCGGAGGGGGGGCGACTAGTGGTTCCCGTTCTGGTGGGGGGGGCACACGTCCACTGGTCCCTGTTCTTACGCCCTCACCCCCCCCCCCCCGCCCGATGACCCGTCCGATCAGCTGCTAACTACCATTCGCATGCCATGCGGTGTCCACCACAATTTTGGCGGCGTCGGCCGCTATTTTCCCAGAACTGCGGTCGCCGCCATTTTGCCGTGGCCATTTTGGAGGTGTTTTGTCCTCTTGTGTGTGTTTGGCGGCCATTTTTGGTTGGTCTCCCTGTTGGGAGCTTTTCCATGTGCTTTTGGCGCCATTCTACCCGGGAACGCAGCAGCAGCGGCAGTTTTCTCTCAGCAGCGGTGGCATTGGCGGACAGGGCGGCCTCTTTTCATACACACAGGGTTCCGCAAGTATTGCTGGCTTCTCTCCCTGGGGTGCGGGAGCGGCGGTGCTGGGTCCCACTTGTGCAGTCCTGAGGCTCTGCAGGGGGTAGCATTGTGGGGGCATATGGCTGGTAGGCCTCACAAGTGTCCTGGCGATGGCGGCTAAACAGGCAGTTGCTTCTCTGGAGGGGTCCGTGTAGGCGCAGGCCGCGCTGTGGAGCTCTGACGGGGAGGAGGACCAGGGGGCCTCGGCACGCGAAAGGGCGCTGGTGGGTGCCCTGGTCGCGGCCGTCCGTAATTCACTACACCTGGATCAGGCTGGAGAGTCACAGGCGTCTGCCTATACGTTTGGGTCCAAGAAGCCCTCTTGTGCTCCTAAGGGGTTTCCCTACCTCCAGTATTTTGACCAGTATGTGTATAAGGAATGGCAACGTTCGCTAAATTCCTTTACCCTGCCAAAACGTTTTTCTGTGCGCTATTCCTTTGAGGACAGCCTGTTACAGAAATGGGTCTCCCCCGCGGTGCATGCGCCAGTGGCCCGCCTGAACAAGGCGACGACTATTCCCTTGGAAGGGTCCCCCTCTTTCAGGGACCCGGCCGATAGGCGGACAGAAGCAGTGTCCAAGGCACTCTTTCTGGTGGCAGGGGCAGCCATGCGACTGGCCTTGGCGTCGGTCATGGTATCTCAGTCGCTCACGGAGTGTGCGATGGAGTGAGGCTCGGGGCGGCGTAGATTCGCCTGAATCCTTGCAGCGAGCAGACCACCTGGTGCAGGGGCTTCGTTACCTCTGTGACGCAGCTCTGGACTTGGTACCGATGTTGTCAAAGATGTCGGTTTTTGCAATCATTAGGCGTCTGTTGTGGCTGCGACACTGGTCGGGTGACCACGTGTCCAAGAAGGGCCTCACGGATCTTCCTTTTCAGGGTGGTCTGCTCTTATGGCCCCAATTGGATGAAATCATTAACGATTTCACCGGGGGGAAGAGTGTGTTTCTTCCGGAGCCCAAGCGGCGTGAACAATGCTGCAAGCAGGGGCCTCAGCCCTCTGGGCAGAAGCGTTTTTTTCGTGCGCCCGGTCAGACGGTCAGGAACTCCCGGCCCGGAAAGTCTGCCTCTGGCTCCGTTAAGCGTCTCTGGCAAACACAAGCCCGAAAAGTCGGAGGATAAGTCCTCCTCCGCATGATGGGTTGCCCCCGCCCGTCTCTCGGGTGGGGGGCCGGCTTCTGGGGTTCGTGGGCCGCTTGCATCTCCAACCGGTGGGTGTGGGAGGTGGTGTCCTCCGGGTACAAGATAGAGTTCAGCACTCTGCCCCTGGACAGGTTCTTCCCTTCCAATTTGAGACTTCCTACGGAGCGTCGGTTACCTCTGCTAGGGGCTGTGCGGTTGATGTCCGAACGGGATGATTGCGCCAGTCCCAGCAGAGAGATTCCGCGGCTTCTACTCTAACCTCTTCGTGTGGCCGAAGGGCGGGGGGGGTCAGGCCGGTTCTGGACTTAAAAGCGCTCAATCACTTTGTGAAGGCGCGCAAATTCAGGATGGAGTCAGTCCGTTCGTTCGTGACCGCCCTGCACCAGGGGGATTGGCTGGCGTCCCAGGACATCAAGGACGCTTATCTGCATGTTCCCATTTGTGTCCGGCACCAGCGCTTCCTGCGCTTAGCTGTAGGGGACCTTCATTATCAGATTGTGGCTCAACTCCTCGGCCTGGCCTCGGCTCCCCGGGGCTTCACCAAGTTGCTGGCCCCGATGCTGGCTCTGCTAAGACGGAGGGGCATTGGTGTGGTAGCCTACCTGGACGATCTCCTGCGAGCCGAGTCGGCTCCGACTCTGGAGGACAATGTTGCTATCACCCTGACCTCACTGAGGGACTTCGGTAGGCTAATCAACCTGCAGAAGTCGACATTGACCCCGTCCTGTCGCCTCAAATATCTGGGTCTGACATTGGACACAGTGCAGGCGAAGGTATTCCTACCTCCGGACAAGTTGCTGACGCTGCAAGCAGCAGTGCGAACCCTGTTGTCACGACGGTGGTCCTCCTTACGTTTCTGCATGTGGGTGTTGGGGCACAGGGTCTAGACCTTCGAGGCGATACCGTACGGCCAGAGTCACAACCGGCTCCTGGAGCGAGCAATACTTCTGCAGTGGGACAGATCCCTTTCGTCTCTGGATTGACTGATCCGGCTGGATCATCAGACCAGGGGGTCGTTGACTTGGTGGCTTTGGGCCCCGGCAATGACCATGGGAAAGTCGTTCCTTCCCCTGGAATGGTCGATGGTCACGAAGGATGGCAGCCTTCCGGCTGGGGAGGTGTCCTGGGGCACCTGTCGGCCCAGGGCCGTTGGTCAGTGCAAGAGTCTTGACTTCCGATCAATGTGTTGGAACTGAGGGCGATCAGGCTCTGTCTCTCCCACTGCTCGGCAAGGCTGCGTGGCCTCCCAGTTCGGATTCAGTCGGACAACGCCACAGCTGTGGCATACGTGAACCATCAAGGCGGAACGAGAAGCTCAGCGCCAGCTGCAGAGGCAGCCCTCATTCTAAAGTGGGCAGAGCTTCACGTGCCAGCACTTTCTGCCGTCTACATTCCGGGTGTAGAAAATTGGAAGGTGGACTTCCTCAGTCGCCAGAAGCTGGACCAAGGAGAGTGGTCCTTGCACCCGGAGGTGTTTCACCAGATTTGCGAGAGGTGGGGCACGCCAGATGTAGATCTCCTGGCGTCCAGATTCAATCACAAGGTAAAGACCTTTGTGTGCAGGTCCAGGGACCCGTTGGCGGCAGCCATGGACGCCCTGGTGACCCCATGGTCCCGGTACAGGCTCTTGTACGCCTTTCCTCCTCTTGAGCTTCTACCGCGGTTGTTGCACAGGATAGAAGTGGAGGGAATCCCGACAATCCTGGTGGCCCCGGATTGGCCTCGGCGTCCTTGGTACGCCGACGTGGTGCGGATGGTAAGACGTTCCCTGGCGACTCCCGCTTCGCGAAGATCTTCTGTCGCAGGTGTCCTATCTTGCACCCTGCTTTACCATCGCTGGCTTTGACGGCATGGCTATTGAGTCCCAGGTACTGAGGGACAGGGGGGGGGGTCTCTGAGTTAGTGATCCCCACCATGCTTAAGGCGCGCAAGTGTACTTCGCGCAAGATCTATCATCGCACCTGGAAGGCCTATATTGCCTGGTGCGAGGTGGGGGGGGTTGGAACCCCCGTTCTTTTGCAGTTGCTCGGGTGCTTGCCTTTCTTCAACAAGGCCTGTACCAAAAGTTGGCTTTGAGCACCCTCAAGGGCCAGATTTCCGCTCTGGCCATTCTGTTCCAGCGTCCTTTAGCGACGCATTCTTTGATCCGTACATTTATACAGGGTGTACGTCATGTGGCTCCTCAGGTACGGTCACCCCTTGCGCCGTGGGATCTGAACTTGGTACTTTCTGTACTGCAGACGCCACCCTATGAGAAGATCAGGGATATTCCCTTACAATTGCTGTCTCAGAAGGTCGCCTTCTTGGTGGCTATCACATCTGCTAGGCGGGTGTCTGAATTGGCAGCTTTATCGTGTAGGTCTCCTTATCTGATCCTACATAAGGATAGGGCAGTGCTGCGTCCGTCTTTCGTTCCTTCCGAAGGTATTCTCTTTTCACATTAATGACATTGCCCTCCCTTCTTCGTGTCCACACCCGTCTCACCCTAAGGAGATTGCTTTGCATTCCTTGGATGTGGTGAGAGCATTGCTGGTGTATTTGGCAGCTACGGCTCCTTTTAGGAAGTCTGATGCACGGTTTGTGCTGACTGATGGGCCGCACAAAGGCTTGGGGCTTCGTCGGCCACTGTTTCACGTTGGATCAGACAGACCGGGGCAAGCTTTGCTTTCTGAACTTTCGTTCTGCCTAGTCTACTCCTAGTAAAAGGTACATACCCCACGTGTCATGAAAAGAGGCTGCGTCTGTCAATGAACTCAGAGAAAAGGATTTCTCTTATGTTCACTGACAGACGCAGCTCTTCATGACAAGTGGGGTTTATGCTTGTCCCACTAGGAGTTAACTAGTCAGGGAAAAGAACAGCTGGCCCCTCTCATGGGGCTGTCCTCTCTTCCCACATAAACCCTCACTTAGAATAGCTCTTCAGTTTCAATGCCTAGTTTGCAAGGAGTTGACCTGGCTTCCCTTTAGGGGAATTGCGGTCCTGTTTGTGACCGTTTTTTTCTTTTACTTTTATTTTATTTGACTTCTATCAAGCATGGATCTGCTATCAAGAAGCCGGCCGGGGCATAGAGAGTCCATGGGCTCTGTACTTTCCCCGACCTGGCCGACCGATGCGAGCCAGTCCCGCGGTATGGGTACCCGCCGCATCGTGCCCGTTCCGTGCGGGCGGCCTGGGGGTGACCCCCACCTACGCCCAGCAGGGGCGGAAGGTCTGCGACTGGGTGGCTACCCACTGCGCTCGTCAGGAGTGTTGAGTGAGAGTTCCTTCCTTCCCCCCCCCCTTTTCAGGGGCGGAAGGGGGACTGATGACCCTAAAAAAAATTTTCGGGGTAGCCGCTGGCAGGGGCGCGTGGAGCTCCTTTTCACCTCCTTCACACCCCCACCCCCCCTCTCTCCCCGCACCCGATCGTCTAGCGCTGTTTGTTTTATTTTTCACCGCCATTTTGCCGCGGACCGCCGCCGACATGCTGGGCCTATGGGGCTTTCCCTCTAGTGCTCAGAGCGGCCGTTTGCGGTACTGCACGTTCCTGTAGATGGGTTTCGCCCTCTAGTGTTCAACGGCGGCCATCTTGTTGCCTCATGCTTCTGCAAAAACGTGTGTGGAACGTTTTCCTTTCTCTTTGGAACGGTGTGTTCTCCTGACGGCGCGGCTCTTCTGACAATCCTCCAGGGTTACAGGCAGCAAACAGCAAGTATAGCTGGGCTCCCCTGTGGGTGCTGGTGGCGGCGTGTGCAGTCCTCCTGGGGTCACTGGTGCTCTGTGGGGCGGTGGTGTGTGGGGGTGCCTCAACCTTTTAGTTTTCACCTGTGTGTCACTAAGACTTTTGTGAGGGGAGAACAATGGCAGACTATACTGCTGAACCTGCTGAGGAGGAATCAGCGGCGGCGCAATCAGCGCAAGGGCTTTTTTGGACCAGCTGTCTTTAGTGAATTTCTCCCCCGGGCGGATGTCGCCCAACAGGCCTCCAAGAAGTGCCCCCCTCCTCCTTGTTCTTCAGGGAAGAATTCTGATCCGGAAGTGGCCTCTAGGGTCACAGGGACCCCAGTGGACCTATCTGATGGGGAACAGGGCCCATCGGACGGTTAAGAGGATCAGGGGGCGGCAGCTGCGCGTGAAAAAGCGCTGGTTTCCGCCATTATCGCTGGCATTCGCACTATGCTGCGATTGAGCAAGGATGGCGAATCGCAGACTTCTGCGTATGTGTGTGGGTCCTCCAGGCCCCATAGGGCCCCCAAGGCTTACCCCTACGATCAATTTTTTAATCATTTTATCGTGAATGGCAGCGTCCGCAGCATTCTTTTTCGCTGTCAAAACGGTTCCCTGCTCGCTATCCCTTTGAGGAAAGCTTTTTGAAAAAATGGGAGTCGCCGGTGGTGGACCCACCGATAGCTCGCCTTAACCACTTCAGCCCCGGAAGGATTTCACACTTTAGGACCGGATCCCTTTTTGCGATTCGGCGCTGCGTCACTTTAACTGACAATTGCGCGGTCGTGCGACGTTGTACCCAAACAAAATTTGCATCCTTTTTTTCCCACAAATAGAGCTTTCTTTTGGTGGTATTTGATCGCCGCTGCGTCATTTCTGATCGCCGCTATAAACAAAAGAAGATCGACAATTTTGCAAAAAAAAAAAACAAATTTCTTACTTTTTGCTAAAATACAAATCCAAAAAAAAATATAAAAAAAAAACATTTTTTTTCATCGGTTTTGGCCGATTTTATATTCTTCCTCATATTTGTGATAAAAAAAATTGCAATCGGCGTTTATTGATTGGTTTGCGCAAAAGTGGTCGCGTTTATGGATGATCATTAATTTTTGGGGTTTTTATTCTTTTTTTTATTTTTTACTAGTAATGGCGGCGATCTGCGATTTTTAGCGGTACTGCATTTTGACACTTTTTTGGGACCATTGGCATTTATACAGCGATCAGTGCTATAAAAATGCACTGATTGCTGTGTAAATGCCATTGGCAGTGAAGGGGTTAACCTGCAGGGGGCGCTCTAAGGGTTAACTGTGTTCCCTGGGCGTGTTCTAACTGTGGGGGGACTGCCCTAACAGGAGAAGGGAAGCGATCGCACCTTCCATGTAGAGGAAGGCTGTGATCACAGCCCTTCCCCCTCACACAGAACGGAGGTCCGTGTTTACTTACATGGACCTCCGTTCTTTCACTCCGGGGGGGGCATCGCGGGTGGCCGGCGGAGATCGACTCCGCCGCTCCCTGGCCCTCACCGGACACAGTGAGCGTGCGGGCGCGCTCACTCACTGCGCGATCTGGCGGCCGCCGTCAGATGATGGCGATTTGCCTTAAAGAGCCACTTTGCCGCCGTCAAATGCCGATCGGCGGTCGGCAAGTGGTTAATAAGGCGACGACCATTCCTCTGGAAGGGGCTCCTTCCTTCAAGGATCCCACTGACAGAGGCGCGCTGTTAAAGTCGCTATTCCTGGTGGCAGGCTCTGCGGCCAGCCCTGGCGTCCGCCATGGCGGCGCAACATCTGTCTGAATGTATGGCGGAGCTCCTGAATGATCTGAAATGCGTCCGCCTGATGGATGCGCCGCAGAGGGCTGAGTTTTTGCTCCAAGGTTTTAAGTACCTTTGTGATGCGGCCGTCGATTTACTGCCTATGTTATCCAGAATAGCGGTGTTTGCCGTTATCCTCAGATGGATACTTTGGTTGCATTCTTGGTCCGGTGACCATGCTTCCAAAAAAGGTCTTGCCGACCTTCCCTTTCAGGGTGGACGTCTATTTGGTCCACGGTTGGATGAGATCATTAAGGTTTTCACGGGAAGTAAGAGTACTTTCCTCCCAGAGCCCCGGAGGTGTGAATTTCGCCGTAGACCGGGTCTACCCCCTTGGGTCAGAAGAGGTTTTTTCGCACCCCAGGAGCAACAGGTAAAGGGACCCGTCCCGGTAAGGTCGCTGCAATGGCAGCGCAAATCCGAGAAGGCGGAAGACAAGCCCTCCTCAGTCTGATGGGTTGCCCCCACCCGGGCTTCGGGTGGGGGGACGTCTTCTGGGGTTCGCAGACCGGTGGCTTGCTCACATTCCCGACCGTTGGGTCCGGGAAGTGGTGTCCACCGGGTACAGGATAGAGTTCAACACTCTACCCCCAGACAGGTTCTTCCCATCGAACTTAGGGCTCCCACAGACACACCGGGAGGCCCACTTCGGGGCTGTTCAAGCACTCTCGGACCAAGGGGTGATCGTGCCAGTGCCTCCAGCGGAGAGGTTTCGAGGTTTACTCAGATCTGTTCGTGGTCCCCAAAAAAGGGGGGGGGGGTCGGCCAGTTCTGGACCTGAAGGCCCTGAACCGGTATGTCAGGGCGCGGAAATTCCGGATGGAATCTATTCGCTCGGTTGTGGCCGCCCTCCATCAGGGGGAATTTCTGGCGTCTGGACATCAGGGATGCGTACCTCCATGTACCTATCTGTCCACGGCATCAGCGTTTCCTTCGCTTTGCAGTGGGAGACCTCCATTATCAATTTGTGGCACTCCCTTTCAGTCTGGCCTCAGCCCCTCGAGTATTCACAAAACTGCTAGCTCCGGTATTGGCGTTGCTGCGACAGAGAGGCATTGCGGTAGTAGCCTACCTGGACGACCTGCGAGCGGAGTCCGCTTCGGCTCTGGAGGAGAAATGTGAAAATCACAATGACCTCGCTGCAGGACTTCGGCTGGTTGCTCAACCTGCAGAAGTCGACGGTGTCTCTATCCCGTCGCCTGGATTATCTGGGTCTGATTCTGGACACAGAGCAGGCAAAGGTTTTCCTTCCTCTAGCTAAGTTGCTGGCACTGCAGTCAGCAGTGCGAACCCTTCTCTCGCTCAGACAATCTTCATTACGTTTCTGTATGCGGGTGCTGGGACTCATGGTCTCGACTTTCGAGGCAATACCATACGCCCAGAGTCACACTCGTCTCTTTCAGCGAGCAATCCTGGCTCGGTGGGACAGGTCCCCTCGGTCTCTGGACCTTCTGATCTGTCTGAGCTCCCAGACCAGGGTGTCTGACCTAGTGGCTTCTGGACTCAGCGTTGATTCAGGGGAAGTCGTTCTTGCCCCTTCGGTGGGTGATCATCACCACAGATGCCAGTCTTTCAAGCTGGGGCGGCTGTCTGCCCAGGGCCGTTGGTCGGCACAGGAGGCTCGCTCCCCATCAATGTGCTGGAACTGAGAGCAATCAGATTGTGCCTATCTCACTGGACTGAGGTTGCAGGGTCGTCCGATTCGGATCCAATAGGACAATGCCAAGGCTGTGGCATCAGAGCGGCACGAGGAGTCGAGCAGCTTCGGCGGAGGCAGCTCTGATACTGCGCTGGGCAGAACGTCATGTTCTGGCAATCTCTGCCATTTACATTCCAGGTGTAGAAAACTGGCAGGCGGACTTTCTCAGTCGCCAGACGCTGGACCAGGGAGAGTGGTCTCTCCCCCCGGAGGTGTTCAACCAGATTTGCCGCAGATGGGGGACGCCAGACGTGGATCTCATGGCATCTTGGTTCAATCACAAGGTGAAGACCTTTGTGTCCAGAACGAAGGATCCATTGGCAGTGGCTACGGACGCTCTGGTGGCCACCTGGGGCCACTACCGCCTTCTGTACGTCTTTTTTTCAGATTAAAACTTTTACCGCGATTGATACGCAGGATAGTGGTGGAGGGAATACCAATAATCCTGGTGGCTCCAGATTGGCCTCGGCGCGCTTGGTACGCCGACGTGGTGCAAATGGTGGCAGACTCCCCTTGGCGGCTCCCGCTGCGAGAAGATCTTCTCTCTCAGGGGCCCATCTTGCACCCTGCTTTACCCTCGCTGGCTTTGACGGTGTGGCTTTTGAGTCCCAGGTGCTAAGAGACAGGGGAGTCGCTGACTCCGTGATTCCTACCCTGTTGAAGGCTCGCAAGTGTACTTCTCGCAAGATTTACCACCGCACCTGGAAGGCTTCTATAGCTTGGTGCGAGGCGGAGGGTCCTAACCCTCGCTCTTATGTGGTGTCCAGGGTCCTGACTTTTTTGCAGCAAGGACTGAACAAAAAACTGGCTTTGAGTACTCTCAAGGATCAGATATCTGCCCTGGCGATTCCCTTTTAGAGACCCTTGGCTTCGCACTCGTTGATTCGTACTTTTGTACAAGCTGTGCGACATGTGGCGCCTCGGGTGAAGACCCCGATGGCCCCGTGGGATCTGAATTTGGTGCTTTCTGTACTTCAGAAACCGCCCTATGAAAAAATCTGGTAAATTTCCTTACAACTACTGTCGCAGAAGGTGGCTTTTTTGGTAGCCATCACTTCCACCAGACGGATGTCTGAGTTGGCAGCACTGTCGTGCAAGTCTCCTTACCTAGTCCTGCACAAGGACAAGGTGGTCTTGCGACCCTCTCCTTCGTTTCTTCCGAAGGTGGTTTCTTCATTTCATGTTAATGAAGATATTGTTCTTCCTTCATTGTGCCCACGTCCATCGCACCCAAAGGAAATTGAGTTGCATACTTTGGACGTAGTGAGGGCCTTACGAGTGTATTTAGCTGCTACAGCTTCTTTTCGGAAGTCTGATAATCTGTGCTGACAGAAGGTCCGCGCAAAGGCTTGGCGGCCTTGTCGGCTACTATTTCTCGTTGGATCAGACGGACCGTGACCCATGCGTATTCTGTTCTGGGCAAGGTTCCCCCTTTTCCGGTCACGGCTCATTCTACCCGGGCTGTTAGCACTTCCTGGGCTTTCAGACACCAGGCTTCGGTGTCTCAGGTGTGCAAGGCGGCCACTTGGGCCCCGGTACACACTTTCACTAAGTTTTATAAAGTTGATGTGTTAGCATCTTTGGATGCTGCTTTTGGCCGCAAAGTTTTGCAGGCGGCAGAGGTTCTGATTGGGTACAGTTATTGTTTACCCACCCCTCTTTTTGACACCGCTTTGGGACATCCCCACTTGTCATGAAGAGCTGCGTCTGTCAGTGAACATAGGAGAAAAAGGGATTTTATTAAAACTTACCGTAAAATCCTTTTCTCCGAGTTCACTGACAGACGCAGCACCCACCCCTCCGTGCTCTGTTCTTTGTATGGCTTGTGTACGAACTGAAGAGCTATTCTATGTGAGGGTTTATGTGGGAAGAGAGGATAGCCCCATGGGAGGGGCCAGCTGTTCTTTTCCCTGCCTAGTTAACTCCTAGTGGCACAAGCATAAACCCCACTTGTCATGAAGAGCTGCGTCTGTCAGTGAACTCGGAGAAAAGGATTTTACGGTAAGTTTTAATAAAATCCCTTTTTTATGGTAAGTTCTTAATAAAATCCCATTTTTTGGTGGCCATCACCACTGCAAGGATGGTAACAAACTTGAGGCATTATCTATAAGAGCTCCATTCCTCCAGATTTGTCCTTGATCGGGTAGGATTTAAAACTGATCCGGCTTTTTTTTTGCCAAAAGTGGCCTCGAATTTTCAGAGGTCAAGAAATTGGCACAAAAAAAAGGTAAAACAATTGTGTGAGGGAACAGGTTTTTCATAAGTTTGATGTCAGAAGGTGTGTCCTGCAGTATCTGGACAGCACCAGTCAATTTAGGAATACCAATTCCCTTTTTGTTGTATTTTCAGAGGCCAGGAATAGTTCCAGGGCCTCTATAAGGAGGGTGAGACTAGCTATCACCCAGGCATATGTGCTGAGGGGGTTGGAGCCTCTGGGTGGAATTAGGGTGCATTCCACCAGGGCCATAGCAGCATCTCAAGCGGAGTGGGCTGGCGCTTCCCCAGAGCAGATTTGCAGAGCCGCAACGCTGTCCAGCTTCACCACATTTTGTGAAGCATTACAGGCTGGATCTGCTGTGAGCTAAGGACCAGGCCTTTGGGCGCAAGGTTTTGCAGGCAGTTGTCGTTCCCCCCCCCCCCCCCATCCTCCTCCAGGGTAAGGTGCTCGCTT
>BLSH010340190.1:751337-764377 GCA_018402905.1 Glandirana rugosa
CAAAAATGAATTCTCATCATCCGTAAACGCGGCCACTTTTGCGCAAACCAATCAATAAACGCCGATTGCGATTTTTTTTTATCGCAAATATGATGAAGAATATAAATCGGCCAAAAACGGTGAAAAAAAATGTTTTTTTATATTTTTTTTTTGGATTTGTATTTTAGCAAAAAGTAAGAAATTTGGGTTTTTTTGCAAAATTGTCGCTCTTCTTTTGTTTATAGCGGCGATCAGAAATGACGCAGAGGTGATCAAATACCACCAAAAGAAAGCTCTATTTGTGGGAAAAAAAGGACGCCAATTTCGTTTGGGTACAACGCCGCACGACCGCGCAATTGTCAGTTAAAGCGACGCAGCGCCGAATCGCAAAAAGGGCTCCGGTCCTAAAGCTGGAAATCCTTCCGGTCCTTAAGTGGTTAAGCACAAATATATAAATACATGTATAAAACGTGTGTGTGTGTGTGTTTGTATATATATATAAATATATATAAACACATCCATACCGAAAGGATATGTATATATGAGATCAAATTCTAAATTATATTTTCTATAACATACACATGTGTCCTACTAATAGCCACAGCTGTACCAATCAGATTTATGAAAATAAATACAAAATGTATCAAACGCATGTGTGTATGTATATGTGTGTATATATATATATATATATATATATATATATATATATATATATATATATATGCGAACACATCCATGCCAAAAGGGTATGTATATATGAGATCAAATTCTGACTATAAAAGATGTTATTCTCTAGAACACACACGTGTCCCACTAATACAAAGCCACAGATGTACCAATAAGATTTATAAAAATAAATACAAATCAAAATCAGAATTGAGTCCCCTCGGCCAAATAGTATCAAGACGATTTATCCAATAGACCTCACGTTTCCTAAGCTGTAATTCTCTGTTGCCTCCCCGTTTAATACATTCAATCCTGTCAATCATATATTTTAGTTGTGCTACAGAATGCCCTTTCTCTGATCCAATCAACAGTTTTCTAACTGGATGTACCTGTGCAGTATAAACCCTACAATTTGAAATGTCCAAGTCCTTGGCTGCAATGAGCTTCCAATTTAAAGTCCCAAAATAACTTGCTTACATTACAGACTATTTGGACAAGAGACAAATAAAATGCCAGCCTGTCTTTGGATTGTGGTGAGAACCCCACACAGGGGGAACAAATAAACTTCAACACAAGCATTTGCATATTGGGGATGTGAACTAGTAACCTTTTGGGTGCCAGGTGGATTTGCTAGCCACTTAACTAGTGAGCAGTGAGCACGTCTTGTCCATTGCTGTGGTGTGAATCAGCCTTAAGTCCATAGCCATGCTCAGTGTCACAAGTAATATACAATATATTGTCCTAAGTATTGGGAAATGTGCCTTTACACACACATGAACTATAATGGTAGCACAGGATTCAGTATAGAGTTGGGCCACCATTTGCAGCTATAACGGCTTCAACTCTTCTGGGAAAGCTGTCCATAAGGTTTAGGAGTGTCTATGGGAATGTTTGACCATTCTTCCAGAAGTGCATTTGTGAGGTCAGGCACTGATGCTGGATGAGAAGGTCTAACTTGCAGTCTCCACTCTAATTCAAAAGTGTTGTGTTGAGGTTAGGACTCTGTGCAGGCCAGTCAAGTTCCTCCAAGTTCAATCTGTATCAGCTGTGTGGCTCACAAGGTAACAGAGGTGCCTAAAAGAGCTTAGTTCCTGGGTTTGAAACCCAAACACATCACTTCATGTAGAGACGTTGTTTCGTTTTCACTATGTTGGTAAACATAACTCGTGGCTCAGGGCCTTACATAAATTATGTCTAAGCCCTCATACACACGTTTTTTAACGCCATGTTTTTGGGCATTTTTTACAGCTCTCCTTGTTATTCAATGGCCCTCTAATAAAACGCTGATGTTTTTGAGCAGTAGAGGGCATCGGCGTTAGTGAGCTGTAACTAGAACGTGGGACCAGCGCATTCCAAGGCTGCAGCGTTATGGTGTTTTTGACGCTGAGCCGGCAAAACGCTCAATAACGTGGCTTAACGTTGTATACACCACGTTAAGCCTCGTCAGGCGTTCTATTCAAAATCAACGGTTCCCTATTGGGAGCCCATTGATTTGAATGGAAGTTGCACCAGAACTCTGATCATGATGATCCGACTTGCAGCACGACTTGTGTGCTAGGGATCTTGAAGGGAAACCCCCGCAAAAAAAAAAGCGCATACCAGGCTCTTCGATCTGGCATGGATTTTAAGAGGAAAACGGCATAGGGTCGTCCCCCCCCCAAAGATCCATACCAGACCCTTTTCTCTTACGTTCACTGACAGACGCAGCCCTCTCGTTGACAAGTGGGGTTTATGCACATCCTACTAGGAGTAGACTAGGCAAAAAAGAAAAAAGGCAAGCTGACCCCTCCCAGGGGGCCGTCCTTACTCCAGCATATAACCCCCCAGCTCTGCATAGCATATCAGTTTTTTTATGCCTAGTGCAAGGAGTTAGACCTGGTTCCCTGCTGGGATCTGCGGTTCCCCATTTTTTCTTCCTTTTGATTTTCTAAAGCTATCTGATGAAGACTGCTATCAAGTAGCCGGCTAGGGCATAGAAGATACCTCGAATCCTGAAATTTCCCTAGCACGTCCGACTGATGCGAGCTACCCTTAGCTTTAGCGGGGTGCGCCGCATCGTACCCATTCCGTGCGGTGGGCTAGTGGGTGAACCCCACTTGCGTCCAAGTGACCGGGCTGCGCTCGCGTCCAGGGGCTTTTGGCCTGCAGCATCCCTCCCCACCAGAGGGGAGGAAGGTCTGCTACCGGGTGGTACCCGCTACGCCCGTCCAATTGGTGAGTGACCCTCCTCTCCCCCCCTCTAGGGGTGTGGGGGGGGCAGGGCGACTAGTGGTACCATTGCCATTCGGTGGAGGGTTCAGGGCTACAGGGTCCCATTTTGTTTCCTTTTCTTCTTCCCACGTCGCACCCCTGCGCTCAGAATCGCCATGCATCGATCCACCGCCATTTTGCCATAGCCACGGCCATTTTGTGGGCTGTTTTGGCCTCTTGTGTATGCTCGGTGGCCATTTTGCCGTAGTCGCGGCCTGTTTGAATGTGCTTTTGGCCTCTTGTGACCGCTCAGCGGCCATTTTTGGTGTGCTTGCATGAAGAAAACGTGCGTGCCGGCGCCGTTTCTTCCTCTTTATCTTCTGGACAGCGGTGCAAGCACTGCGACAGGGGCGGACGGCACTCCTACTGGGACGCAGCGCTAGAAGGGCAATAATTGCAAGTATAGCTGGCTCTCCCTGGGGTGGCGGTGGGCACAGTCCTCCTGGGCATTTACCCGGTTGCTCTGTGGGGCAGTGGTGGGGCTGCATAGTGGGGGTGTCATGGCCTATAGGCCTAGCAGGTGTTCAGGTGGCACAATGGCGGCTGAACCTGTGGGTTCTTCTCCGGAGGGGTCTGTGGAAGCGCAGGCTGCGCTGGGACCTCTGGTTCCCCTGAATCAATTAACTTCCATATTGGGAGAGTTTTTCTCCCAGGGGGGTACTGAGCCGTGCTAAGGGGGTGTCTAAAAAGCGCCCATCCCCCTCCCCTTCCTTCTTCTGGGGAAGATTCTGAACCGGAAGGGGCCTCAGTGGTCACAGGGACCCCCGTGGAGCTCTCGGACGGTGAAGAAGACCAGGGGGCCTCGGTGGCGCGCGAAAGGGCGCTGGTGGCCTCCCTGATCACCGCTATCCGTGAGTCATTGCGGCTGGACCAAGCCAGGGAGTCGCAGGAGACTGCCTACGTTTGTGGGTCCTTTAAGCCGTCACGGACCCCTAAGGCATATCCTTATGCCCAATTTTTTGACCAGTTTGTGTATAAGGAATGGCAGCGCCCGCAGAATTCCTTTTCACTGCCCAAACGTTTTTCTGTGCGCTATCCTTTTGAGGACAGTTTTTTGCAGAAGTGGGCATCCCCCACGGTGGACCCTCCGGTGGCTCGCCTGAATAAGGCGACGACCATCCCCTTGGAAGGGTTTCCCTCTTTTAAGGATCCGGCCGATAGATGGACAGAGGCGGTATCCAAGGCATTGGTGGCGAGGGCAGCCATGAGGCCAGCTCTGGCGTCGGCCATGGTGGCGCAGTCACTTACGGAATGTGCGACTGAATTGCACAATGAGTTGGACTGCAGGTGTTCACCTGAGGCTTTGCAGTGGGTTGATCATCTGATACAGGGTCTCCGATACCTGTGTGACGCGGCCTTGGACCTGCTCTCCATGCTGTCGAAGATGTCTGTTTTTCCAGTCATTGTCAGACTGGTGCTGTGGTTGCGGTGTTGGTTGGGTGACCACACGTCCAAAAAGGGCCTCACGGACCTTCCTTTTCAGGGTGGTCGGCTTTTTCGGGCGCAATTGGATGAAATCATTAGGTACTCTTCCCCCCGGTGAAATCCTTTTCTCCCGGAACCCAAGCAGCGGGATTTCCGCCGTAAGCAGGGTCTATCATCGGGCCAGAAGTGGTTTTCTCCTACATTCACTGACAGACGCAGCTCTTCATTGACATGTGGGTTATATGCAGATCCTATTAGGAGTTAACTAGGCAAAGAAAGAAAGCAAGCTGGCCCCTCCCAGGGGGCTGTCCTCTCTTCCCATATAATCCCCCTACTCTGCTCAGTACATCAGTTTGCCTAGTGCAAAGAGTTGACCTGGCTCCCTTATGGGACCTGCTTTTTTATTTTTCTCTAGCTAATGAAAACTACTATCAAGAAGCCGACTGGGGCATAGAGGGTTCCTGAAAAACCCTGTACTTTCCCCAGCACAGCCAACCGATGCGAGTAAGTCCCAGGATATTAGTGGGTCCCGCCGCATCATGCCCGTTCCATGCGGGTGGTCAGTGGGTGATCCCCACTTGTGCCCAGTGTCCGGATTTGATCCTGTCCAGGGGCTTGTGGCCAGCAGCATCCCTCCCCAGCTGGGAAGTAAAGTCTGCGACCGGGTGGCTACCCGCTGCGCTCATCAGGAGTGGTGAGTGAG
The DNA here is from genome assembly GCA_018402905.1 of Glandirana rugosa. Classification (NCBI taxonomy): domain Eukaryota; kingdom Metazoa; phylum Chordata; class Amphibia; order Anura; family Ranidae; genus Glandirana; species Glandirana rugosa. The sequence continues at coordinate 756,361 of BLSH010340190.1, forward strand.
CCCCCTAGGGGCACTGGGGGGGCGCCGGGCGATTTTGGCATCTCTGCCTGCATTAGCCGCCAGTAGAGGCGGGTCGCTGGGGCTCTCCTGGGTCCTTTCATCCCTTCCTCCCCGTTGGCACTGCGTGCAGGCCGCCATTTTGCGGCGATCCGCCGCCATTTTGCTGTGTCTGCGGCCATTTTCTATGGGATTTTCACTACCATGCTGTGGCGCCCATTTTTCCGGAGCCTCGGTCTTCAGCAGCCCTTTGGCCTCTAGTGGATGTCCTCGGCGACCATATTGGAATCCCTGCATGCTGAGAAAACGTGCTGCTGCCGTTTTTCCTTTCACTTTGCTGGGACGGTGTTGCTGGCTGCTGACGGCACAAGCTCTCTGACGGTCCTCAGGACCTTGTTTGGCAAAAACAGCAAGTATAGCTGGCTTCCTGGGGGTGCTGGTGGCGGTGGGTGCAGTCCTCCTGGGTCTCCATGGCGTTCTGAGGGGCGGTGGTGTGGTTAGTGTGGGGGTGCCGCTAGTGGTTGTTCTCACGGTCTGTGTTCAATCTGTGGGAGTGATGGCAGATGACCCTTCAGGGACCTCTGGAGAGGATTTAGCTGTAGCGCAACCTGCATTGGGATCTCTGGTGTCCCTAGAACAGCTGCGGGCGGTGTTTGGGGAATTTCTTCCTAGGCTGGGGCCGAGTGAGGCCCCGGGGGCCCCTAAAAAGCGCCCCCCTCCCCCTTGTTCCTCAGGGAGGATTCCGAACCGGAAGTAGCTTCGGGGGTCACGGGGACCCCCGTGGAGCTTTCTGAGGGTAAACTTGTCCCCTCGGATGATGAGGAAGACCAAGGGCTAAGGCAGCACGTGAAAAGGCACTGGTGTCTGAAATAATTTCTGCCATCCGTGCGTCTTTGCGACTGGACCAAGATGGCGAGTCGCAGACGTTTTCTTATGTCTGCGGGACTGCCAGGCCTCCTAGGTCGCCCAGAGCTTACCCTTATGATACATTCTTTGAACGTCTGATCTATCAGGAATGGCAGCGTCCGCAGCATTCCTTCACCATGCCAAAGCGTTTTGCTATCCGGTATCCCTTTGAGGATAATTTCATAAAGAAATGGGCGTCCCCCTAGAGGGGTTGCTGTCGTTTAAGGATCCTGCCGATAGGAGGACAGAGGCAGTGTCTAAGGCACTTTTCATTTTGGCAGGATCGGCCTTGCGACCGGCCCTGGCGTCTGCCATGGCGGCGCAATATCTGTCTGAATGCACGGCGGAGCTGCAGAATGATCTTGACTGCGGCAGAACGCTTGAGGCGTCGCAGAAAGCAGAACATGTTTTTCACGGTATCTAATACCTGTGTGATGCGGCTCTAGACCTGCTCCCTATGTTGTCCAAAATGTCTGTTTTTGCAGTCATTATCAGACGGGTCCTTTTGGTTGCGTTCGTGGTCGGGTGACTACGCGTCCAAAAAAGGTTTAGCGGACCTCCCCTTTCAGGGTGGCCGTCTCTTTGGGCCTCAGTTGGAGGAAATCATTAAGGATTTCACGGGCGGGAAGAGTACCTTTCTTCCGGAGCTCAGGCGGTGAGAATTTCGCCGCAAGCAGGGACCTGTCTCTTCTGGTCAGAAGAGGTTTTTTCGTGCCCCTGGCGCAGCGGGCAAGGGCCCGCGAGCCGGCAAGACTGCTGCAGGGGCCGGCAAAAGACCCTGGCAACGCAAAAACGAAAAAGCAGAGGATAAGCCCTCCTCTGCATGATGGGTTACCCCCACCCGTAAATTGGGTGGGGGGACCTCTTCTGGGGTTCGCAGACAGGTGGACTGCCCGCATTTCCGACCGATGGGTGCAGGAAGTGGTGTCCTCCGAGTACAGGATAGAGTTCAGCACTCTACCCCCAGACAGGTTCTTCCCATCGAACTTAAGACTCCTGCATCAACGTCGGGAGGCCCTTTTTGGGGCGGTTCAGGCACTATCAGACCAAGGGATGATCGTGCCGGTACCTCGGCCAGAGAGATTTCACGGTTTCTACTCGAACCTATTTGTGGTCCCCAAGAAAGGGGGGGGGGTAAGGCCAGTTTTGGACCTGAAGGCGCTAAACTTTTATGTGAAAGCGTGAAAATTCCGGATGGAATCGGTCCGCTCAGTCGTGGCCGTCCATCATCGGGGGGAATTCCTGGCGTCCCTGGACATCGGGGACGCGTATCTCCATGTTCCCATTTGTTTCCATCACCAGCGCTTTCTACGTTTTGCGGTGGGAGATCTCCATTACCAGTTTGTGGCACTGCCCTTCGGTCTGGCCTCGGGTCTTCATCAAGTTGGTGGCCCCTGTGCTGGCGCTACTGAGGCAGAGGGGCATTGCGGTGGTAGCTTACCTCGACGACTTGCTCCTGAGAGCAGAGTCTGCCTCAGCCCTGGAGGAGAGCGTGGCTATCACCATGGCCTCATTAAAGGACTTTGGTTGGCTGATCAACCTGCAGAAGTCGACGTTGACACCGTCCTGTCGCCTGGAATATCTGAGTCTGATTCTGGACACGGAGCAGGGGAAGGTGTTCTTACCCCCGGCCAAGCTGCGGTCTCTGCAATCAGCAGTGCGAACCTTACTGTCTTACCGGCAGTCATCATTACGGTTCTGTATGCGGGTGCTGGGGCTCATGGTGTCGGCCTTCGAGGCGGTAACTTACGCTCAGAGCCACACTCGGCTACTTCAGCGAGCGATTCTGTCTCGGTGGGACAGATCCCCACTGTCTCTGGACCAGTTGGTCAACTTGGATCATCAGACCAGGGCATCCTTGGCCTGGTGGCTTCGGACCCCAACTTTGACGCGGGGAAAATCACTTCTTCCCCTGACGCGGTCGATAATCACGACGGACGCCAGCCTGTCGGGCTGGGAGGGGGGGTGTCCTGGGCTCTCTATCAACCCAGGGTCGTTGGTCGGCGCAAGAATCTCGTCTTCCGATCAATGTGCTGGAGCTAAGAGCGATCAGACTCTGTCTATCCCGCTGGACGGCGAGACTGCAAGGGCTCCCGATTCGGGTTCAATCGGACAATGCCACAGCAGTGGCGTATGTGAACCATCAGGGCGGAATGAGAAGTGAGGCAGCGGCTGCGGAAGCAGCTCTCATTCTGCGTTTGGCAGAACGTCACGTTCCAGCAATCTCCGCCATCTACATTCCAGGCATAGAAAATTGGCAGGCGGACTTCCTCAGTCGCCAGACACTGGATCAGGGGGAATGGTCCCTCCATCCAGAAGTGTTCAGCCAGATTTGCCACAAGTGGGGCACACCAGACGTGGACCTCTTGGCATCTCGATTCAACCACAAAGTAAAGACTTTTGTGTGCAGGACAAGAGACCCGTTGGCGGTGGCCACAGACGTGCCATGTGGCTCCTCAGGTACGCTCGCCTATGGCACCGTGGGATTTGAATTTGGTGCTTTCAGTGCTTCAGAAGCCACCTTATGAGAAGATCAGGGATATTCCCTTACAGTTGTTGCAGAAAGTGGCTTTCTCGGTGGCCATTACATCCGCTAGGCGGGTGTCTGAGTTGGCAGCGTTGTCCTGCAGGTCTCCTTACTTGGTCCTGCACAGGGACAAGGCGGTATTGCGCCCATCGCCTTCTTTTTTGCCAAAGGTGGTTTCTTCTTTTCATATTAATGAAGACATTGTTCTTCCTTCATTGTGTCCGCATCCTTCCCATCCTAAGGAGATTGAGTTGCATTCCTTGGATGTCGTACGGGCTTTGCGGGTGTATTTGGCGGCTACAGACCCTTTTCGGAGGGCTGACGCGTTTTGTCCTGACGGATGGTCTGCGCAAAGGATTGGTTGCCTCGTCGGCTACTGTCTCTCGCTGGATCAGACAGACTGTGACTCATGCGTATTCTGTTCGGGGCAAAATGCCTCCTTTTCTAGTCACGGCTCATTCTACCAGGGCTGTTAGCACTTCCTGGGCTTTTCGACACCAGGCCTCGGCGTCACAGGTGTGCAAGGCGGCTACTTGGGCCTCAGTGCACACGTTTACTAAGCTTTATAAAGTTGATGTGTCCGCATCTTTGGATGCTGCTTTTGGCCGTAAAGATTTACAGGCAGCAGTGTAGGCGCGTCTGGCACCTCTTCAGAGGTTCTGTTGGGTACAGGTGTTGTCGTTTACCCACCCCTTTTAATGATAAGCTTTGGGACATCCCCACATGTCAATGGAGAGCTGCGTCTGTCAGTGAACGTAGGAGAAATCCTTTTCTCTGAGTTCACTGACAGACGCAGCACCCACCCCTCTGCGTTTTTTTCGGTACGGCTTGTTACGAACTGATGTACTGAGCAGAGTAGGGGGATTATATGGGAAGAGAGGACAGCCCCCTGGGAGGGGCCAGCTTGCTTTCTTTCTTTGCCTAGTTAACTTCTAATAGGATCTGCATGTAACCCACATGTCAATGGAGAGCTGCGCCTGTCAGTGAACTCAGAGAAAAGGATTTTACGGTAAGTTTTCATAAAATACCTTTTTTTCGTGCGCCCGGTTCAGCGGGCAAGGGCTCAAGGCCCGGCAAGTCTGCCTCGGGGTCCGGTAAGCGGCCCTGGCAGCGCAAGCCCGAAAAGATGGAGAAAAAGTCCTCCTCTGAATGATGGGTTGCCCCCGCCCGACGCTCGGGTGGGGGGCCGACTTCTGGGGTTCGCAGACAGGTGGACTGCCCGCATTTACGACCGGTGGGTGAAGGGAAGTGGTGTCTTCCGGGTACAGCACTCTACCCCCAGACAGGTTCTTCCCATCGAACTTGAGGCTTCCGCAGGCGCTTCGAGAAGCTCCTTTAGGGGCTGTTCAGACGCTGTCCGAACAAGCAGTGATTGTGCCGGCACCTCCGTTGGAAAGGTTTTGCGGCTTCTATTCAGACCTCTTTGTGGTGCCCAAAAAGGGTAGAGTCAGTCCAGTTCTGGATCTAAAAGCGCTAAATCACTTTGTGAAAGCGCGAAAATTCAGGATGGAATCTGTCCGATCGGTCGTGGCCGCCCTTCACCAAGGGGACTTCATGGCATCTCTGGATATCAGGGACGCTTATCTGCATGTTCCCATTTGTCTCCGGCATCAGCGCTTCCTGCGCTTTGCGGTAGGAGACCTACATTACCAATTTGTGGCACTTCCCTTTGGTCTGGTCTCGGGTCTTCACCAAGCTGTTGGCTCCGGTGCTGGCTCTATTGAAGCAGAGAGACATTGCTGTGGTAGCATACCTCAACGACCTACTCCTGCAAGCGGAGTCTGCCTCGGCTCTGGAGGACAATGTTGCTATCACCATGGCCTTGATGAAAGACTTCGGCTGGCTGATCAACCTGCAGAAGTTGACATTGACCCCGTCCTGTCGACTGGAATATCTGGGTCTAATACTGGACACGGTGCAGGCGAAGGTGTTCTTGCCTCCGGCCAAGTTGCTGACACTACAAGCAGCAGTGCGAACCCTGCTGTCGCGTCGGTGGTCCTCCTTACGGTTCTGTATGCAGGTGTTGGGGCTCATGGTCTTGGCCTTCGAGGCGATACCTTACGCCCAGAGTCACATTCGGCTCCTGCAGCGAGCGATCCTGTTACGGTGGGACAAGTCTCCGTTGTCCCTGGACCAGCTGATCAAATTGGACCATCAGACCAGGGGGTCGTTGACCTGGTGGCTCCAGGCCCCGGCTTTGACTTTGAGGAAGTCGTTTCTCCCCCTAAACTGGTCGATAGTCACGACGGACGCCAGTCTATCAGGCTGGGGAGGGGTCCTGGGGCAGTTGTCTGCTCAGGGCCGTTGGTCGGCGCAGGAATCTCACCTTCCGATAAATGTGCTGGAGCTGAGGGCAATCAGGCTCTGTCTCTCCCACTGGTCGGCAAGGCTGCGCGGCCTCCAGGTTCGGGTTCAGTTGGACAACGCCACGGCAGTGGCATATGTGAACCATCAGGGCGGAACAAGGAGCTCGGCAGCAGCTGCGGAAGTGGCCGGCAATTCCCTGCGTAGAAAACTGGCAGGCGGACTTCCTCAGTCGACAGATGCTGGATCAGGGAAAAATGGTCTCTATATCCAGAGGTGTTCTGCCAGATTTGCCACAGGTGGGGCACGCCAGACGTGGACCTAATGGCGTCCAGGTTCAGTCACAAGGTGCAGACTTTCGTGTGCAGAACAAGGGATCCGTTGGCGGCCGCCACGGACGCACTGGTAGCACCTTGGGTTCGGTACTGGCTTCTGTACGCCTTCCCCCCCCTTAAGCCTCTACCGCGGCTACTGCGCAGGATAGAAGCGGAGGGAATCCCGACAATCCTGGTGGCTCCGGATTGGCCTCGGCGCCCTTGGTATGCCGATGTGGTGAGGATGGTAACAGACGTCCCCTGGCGGCTCCCACTTCGCGAAGATCTGCTGTCACAGGGACCCATCCTGCACCCTGCTTTACCCTCGCTGGCTTTGACGGCTTGGCTCTCGAGTCCCAGGTGCTGAGGGATAGGGGTGTCTCTGACTCCGTGATCCCTGCCATGCTTAGGGCGCGCAAGTGTACTTTGCACAAGAAATATCATCGCACCTGGAAGGCTTATATTGCCTGGTGTGAGGCGGGGGGGTTGGAACCCCCGCTCTTTATATCCCGGGTGCTGGCTTTCTTGCAGCAAGGCCTGGATAACAGATTGGCTTTGAGCACCCTCAAAGGTCAGATTTCGGCTCTGGCGATTCTTTTTCAACGTCCTTTAGCGACACATTCTTTGGTACGTACATTTGTACAGGGTGTACGTCATGTGGCTCCTCAGGTACGGTCGCCTTTGGCACCGTGGGATTTAAATTTAGTACTTTCTGTACTGCAGAAACCGCCATATGAGAAGATCTGGGATATTCCCTTGCAATTGCTGTCACAAAAGGTGGCCTTTTTGGTGGCCATTACATCCGCTAGGTGGGTGTCTGAGTTGGCGACTTTGTCATGTAGGTCTCCCTACTTGGTCCTTCATAAGGATAAGGGGGTGCTGCGCCCTTCTCCTTCGTTCCTACCGAAGGTGGTTGCCTCTTTTCACATTAATGAGGACATTGTTCTCCCTTCATTGTGTCCGCACCCGTCACATCCCAAGGAGTTTGCTTTACATTCTTTGGATGTCGGGAGGGCTTTGCGGGTGTATTTGATGGCTACAGCTTCCTTTCGGAAGTCTGATGCTTTGTACTGACGGAAGGGCCACGAAAGGGTTTGGCGGCCTCATTGGCTACTGTTTCCTGTTGGGTCAGACAGACGGTGACCCATGCGTATACGGTTCGGGGCCAAGAACCCCCTTTTCCAGTCACGGCTCATTCCTCCAGGGCGATTAGCGCTTCCTGGGCCTTCAGACACCAAGCCTCGGTGTCTCCGGTGTGCAAGGCGGCTACATGGGCCTCGGTGCACACTGTTGTTAAATTTTACAAAGTTGATGTGGCAGCATCCGTGGATGCTGCTTTTGGCCGCAAAGTTTTGCAGGCGGCGGTGTAGGCGCGGCTGGCGCCTCATGAGAGGATTCTGTTTGGTAGTTGTTATTGTTTACCCACCCCTCTTGAATGACACTGCTTTGGGACATCCCCACTTGTCAATGAGAGGGCTGCGTCTGTCAGTGAACGTAAGAGAAAATAGGATTTTTTTGACTTACTGTAAAATCCTTTTCTCTGAGTTCACTGACAGACGCAGCACCCACCCCTCTGTGTTGCGTTTGTACGGCTTGTTACGAACTGATATGCTATGCAGAGCTGGGGGGTTATATGCTGGAGTGAGGACGGCCCCCTGGGAGGGGTCAGCTTGCCTTTTTTTCTTTTTTGCCTAGTCTACTCCTAGTAGGATGTGCATAAACCCCACTTGTCAATGAGAGGGCTGCGTCTGTCAGTGAACTCAGAGAAAAGGATTTTACAGTAAGTCAAAAAAAATCCTATTATCCGAGCACGCAGCCTGGCAGGCCAGGAAAGGGGGTGAGGACGAGTGAGCGCCCCTCCTGGACCGTACCAGGCTGCATGCCCTCAACATGGGGAGTGTGGGTGCTTTGGAGCAAGGGGGGGCTCTGCGCCCTCCACTCCAAAGCATCTTTCCCCATGTTGATGGGG
>BLSH010340190.1:796979-808510 GCA_018402905.1 Glandirana rugosa
AGCCCCCCCCCCCCTGTCAGGAGAGCAGCCGATCGGCTCTCCGCTGCTCAGGTCTGCAGACCTGAGCAAAGGAAAAGCCGATAAACGCCTCATCCTATTTACACTGTGATCAGCCGTGATTGGTCACGGCTGATCACATGGTAAAAGGCTTCGGATCGAAGCCTTTTACCTTGGTCGGTAATGCGGTGGGTCAGACTGACCCACGGCACCACCGATCGCCGCGATGCTTGCCCCCAGGGGCGCGCGATCGTGGATTATCCTGAGGACGTCAATAGACGTCCAGTCAGGATAATGAGCCACCCGCCCGGACGTCATTTGTCAATGCGCCGGGCGGGAAGTGGTTACATGATGGCAGTGTGTACTGACTCCTATTTAACATGAGTTTGAATGTGATTGCTTAATTATGAACACAGCTACATCCCCAGTTATAAGGGGGCGTGCACACTTATGCAACCACATAATTTTAGTTTCTTTTTACTCCCCCTTTCCCCTAAAAGAATTCAGTTTGTTTTTCAATTGAGTTATACAGTTTATAGGTCACATTAAAGGTGGAAAAAATTGTGAATTGATTTATCTTTGTCTAATTCTTTTTACATCACAGAAACCTGACATTTTAACAGGTGTGTAGACTTTTTATATGCATTGTATGAAGTGTCCAGGAAGTGGGCTTTATTCCTACACGCTGCATATGTGCTTCCGTGTTTGAGCTGGAAGCCCACTCAATCGTGTGCTCCTAACACCGAGACCGAAGTGTTACTGAAAGCTCTGGGTCTCATTCGAATGATCAGAAGCTGGGAGAACTGGCTCCCGATCACTACTTTGAAGATCCACTACAGTGTTGTTTCTCTTCTCTACAGTATAGCTTTTCACCCTTGCTAGAGGAGAAGTTTTTTTTTTTTTTTTTTAAAGGAAAGGGATTAACTAAATCAAATGATTTAGTTTAGTGAGTGTAAGTGGCAGATACTATCAGTGTTAGGGTTACTGTGTTTTAGGGAGGGAAAAAAGGTATTCTATTTAGTGTCCGTATGTTTTGGGTAGGACACAAATACAAAATACGTCCTATTGTACCTTGGTCCTACTACTGGTAAAAAGAACAATTCATGCACACATATGTAGTATCGCCACAATTGTCAGGTGTAGGAGAATTTGTTGTACAGCGTTTTTTTGGTGGTGAGTTGTGATAGCATAAAAATATATCTTTTTTTTACTATTTTGTGCCAGTTTCCCTTTGAAAATAAAACAAAATCAGGAAGTACCCATTAACATGAACCAGCAAATGAAAACCCAATCGTTAAAAAAACGAAGTATAATACCCCTGGATACACTAAGTGGTTGCGATGATATGTACAGTTATACAAACACAAGCCAAAGTTGCAAAATTGGGTTTGGGCGTTAAGATTTGTTTTGACCTTGGTCCTGAAGGAATTAACATCCTCTGCTCACTTTCATTTAACAAGATTCCAACTATTTGGGAACAACAGTTAGGCTACTTTCACACTGAGGCACCCGTGCTATTAGTGCTAAAGCACCGATTTTCGACTGCTAGCAGGGCGCTTTTTACCAAAAAAAAAAAAGTGGTTAAAAGTCCCGTTTTCCGGTGCTTTCAAAGAGCTGCCATACATTGCAATGGGCAGGGGCATTTTTGCTTACAGCACTCCCAACCTGCCCCAAAGATGCGGCTTGCAGGACTTTTTTTTTTTCCCATCCCGCAAGCGCACCGCCCGAGTGTGAAAGCACTCATTTCAATGAATGGGAGGCAGTTTTCAGGCACTATTTCTAGCACTAAAATGCCTGAAAATTGCCTTAGTGTGAAAGGGGTCTAACCGCTGGAAAGTGTAATGGCTATATCACTACATCACTCAGTGCTCTGTTTTGTAAGTGCTTACTTTTTTAGATGCTCATTTGACCTCCCCTCTCTGCCTTGCACATGGCTAGACATACCCAGTGTTTGTTGCGTGGCCCCATAAACTCACAGATGAGCACATGGCTTTGTTACATACTCACATATAAGCAGTCTGCTCTTTCACTTTCGTAGAATTCTGAACTGTGAGAGAGAGCAAAGTGCTTATTGGCCATAGGTGCATCCTTTGGATCAAGGGTCTCCAAATGTACTAAACAAAGGGCCACTTTACTGTCCTGATATTAGGAGGGCTGAATTATGGCTAGCGGGAGCAGAAATCCCTCATCTTTGGTATCAGTTAGAGGAATAATGCCCCATAATTGTAATCAGTGGGAGGAATAGGGCCCCATTGTTGGAGTTAGTAAGAGGAATAGTGCCCCATCATTGGTGTCAGTGGAATGGACAGTGCCCCATCATTGGTGTCAGTGGAATGGACAGTGCCCCATCATTGGTGTCAGTGGAATGGACAGTGCCCCATCATTGGTGTCAGTGGAATGGACAGTGCCCCATCATTAGTATCAGTGGGAGGAACAGTACCCCACCATTAGTATCAGTGGGAGGAACAGTGCCCCATCATTAGTATCAGTGGGAGGAACAGTGCCCCATCATTAGTATCAGTGGGAGGAACAGTGCCCCATCATTAGTATCAGTGGGAGGAACAGTGCCCCATCATTGGTGTCAGTGGAAGGAACAGTGCCCCATCATTGGTGTCAGTGGAAGGAACAGTGCCCCATCATTGGTGTCAGTGGGAGGAATAGTGTCCCATCATTTCTATCAGTGGGAGGAATAGTGTCCCATGGTTGGTATTAGGGTTGTCCCGATACCGATACTAGTATCGGTATCGGGGCCGATACTGAGCATTTGCCCGAGTACTTGTACTCGGGCAAAATGCTCCGATGCCTCATCCGATACTTGGGCAAGCAGGGGATGATCATTGCAGCGCTGGAGGGGGATTTACAATCACTGATCTCTCTGTATATATTTCATTGTAGCAACTGACAGCCGCTTCTCCTCCCGCGGCTTTCAGCTGCTACAATGATATATATACAGGGAGTCGGGAGATCAGTGATTGTAAATCTCCCCCAGCGCTGCACTGATCACCCCCCTTGACTGTCCCTGTATCCTCCTCCAGTCCCCCTGTCCTCTATCTGTCAGGATGGAGAGCAGAGGAAAGAGCCGGTAAATGTGTAATTTATCGGCTCTTTCCTTTTCTGAATGGACACTCAGTGATCACTGACTGTCCATTCATAAATGTCACTGAGCATCGTAAACTGTGCTTACGATGCTTTAGTTTATGAATGGGGAGGAGCCGCTGTCTCCTCTCCATTCATCTTCAATGCAGCTGAGGCTTCTGAGAAAGGGGCTGGGGAATCTCCATCCTCTGCCCCCTTCTCCCTGTCTCAAAAGAGAGATGTCAGGGGTCTTTTAAGACCCCCTTATATCTCTCCAAAGCCCCCCCCCCCCAACAGGGCTGATAAAAAAAAAAATAAAAGAATTGTAAAAGGTTAAATTGTAAAAATAATAAAAAATAAAATAAAAAAAAAAAAACACACTGACATCATCCAATAAATAGGTAAATAAATTGTAAAAAATACAAAAATAAAATTGTAAAAAAAAAAATAAAATAAAATATTCATGCCACTGTCACATGACCTTAAAAAAAGTATCGGTAATCAGTATCGGCGAGTACTTGAAAAAAAGTATCGGTACTTGTACTCGGTCTTAAAAAAGTGGTATCGGGACAACCCTAGTTGGTATCAGTGGGAGGAATAGTGTCCCATGGTTGGTATCAGTGGGAGGAATAGTGTCCAATGGTTGGTATCAGTGGGAGGAATAGTGTCCCATGGTTGGTGCCAGTGGGAAGAATAACGCCCTGTTGATTGAGTCAGTGGATGGAATGGTGCACCAAGGGCCAGATAAGGGTAGGCAAAGGGCCACATCTGGCGACCAATGCTTTGGAGGCCGGCATGTACAAGCTCTAAAGAACTTCAAACAAACTTGTGGTTATGCAGGTCAGAGCAACAATTTTACTTTAAAGAGAACCTGTCACCAGACCATACATGTTAAGAAAAGTCTTCCCATAGGATTACATGTGCATTTAAGGTATCTTATGCCTGCTTGTGTAGTCCTTCAAAAGCTCTGAGACTGCTATTACTGTAGGCTCACCATCTTGAATGTGATATCACTAGACTCCAAGCTGTCATTCAGGTGACACGCTAACTTATTCCCCTTTGACAAGTAATGTAAGTCTGTCATAATGTGCTAGTATGTGGTGCACACTAGCAAAATTTCTAAACAAAGGGCCAGTTTACTGTTGTTCAGACTTTAGGGGGGCCGTACTGTGCCCAGTAGGAGTAGTAAATGCCCAAGTGTTAGTGGAAGTAAACAATACCCCATCATTGGTTTTAGTAGTAGGAATAGTGTCCTATGGTTGGTGTCAGTGGGAGAAATAGTGCCCTATCATTACTGTTAGTTGTGGATGGAATAGTGCCCCAAGGGCCGGATGAAGGCAAGCAAAGGGCCACAGTTTGGAGACCAATGCACTAGCACATTATGACATTTTTTTCTCCTGGGAGCATTTAGATTTTTTTTCTTTAACAGTGTTTAATTCTGCTTTAAGATGTGAAACAGTTCACCTAGTTAATTATCCTATTACCATGAAAACTCATGCACAGGTATTATGACTCTACTGTTCAGCCAACAGCAATGGGGACATATTTAATATAAATAGAAAATAAAGTTTGACACATCTATAGGTTACTTTTTATTGCCTTCTACTAATGTATTTTTCCAATATACACAAATAGACTTTATATAAAAAAAAACTCTGCAAAAGCAAAGCCACGTTTTCCACGATTCGGTGACTGCGGTTTATGAAGAGATTACATCATGCCTACAGTAGCCCCATTCAAGGTGATGTCACCACCAATGACCACGGCTTTAGTCAGTGGGAAATCTCGGTTTCGGTGCTTATACTGGAAGAGGTTTTCATTGTTGACAGCTACGCTATAGTGTTCTGGTTCAACAGTGATTTTCATCTGGAAAATAAAGGAATTACAAGTCAAAATCAGAAAGGAATAAATTTACTTGGAGCCTTCAGTGAAGTAACGCAAAAAATCCTCTGCTCACTTTCATTTAACAAGATTCAACCTCTTATAACTCCAACCATTTGGGAACAGTAGTTACCGCTGGAAAGCGCAATGGCTATACCACTACATCACTGCAGTTTCTGATCTTAGGTAAAAAAAAAAAACTAATTGGGGAGAGGGGTGGTGCATTTGAGGAAATGGGCCCACTGGTGTGATTTACATGCCTGAGTGGGCTGCTTAAAGTGATATTAAAGGAGTTGTAAAGGCAGAAAGTTTTTTTATCTTAAGATAAAAAACCTGTGTGTAGCAGCCTCGCCAGCACCCCCTAATACTTACCTGAGCCACTTCTCTCTCCAGCGATGTCCACGAATATCTTAGCTGTCCAAGACACTCCTGCTGAGAGAGATAGCAGCGGCGCCATTGGCTCCTGCGGCTGTCAAACAAAATCAGTCAGCCAATCAGGGGAGCGAGGGGATGGGTCGGGGCTCCGTGTCTGAATGGATACACAGAGCTCTGACTCGGCTTGGGTGCCCCCTGTAGCAAGCTGCTGGCTGAGGGGGCACTCACCAGAGGGTGGGGACAGGAGAGCAGAAGAGGGACCTGAGAAGAGGCGGATCCAGGCTGCTCTGGGCAAATCCAACTGGCAGATGAGGCAAGTATAACATAAAAACAAGCCTTTACAATCATTTTAAAGGCACAAGTGTTTTTTTTTTTTTTTTAATAACAAACATGTTATACTTACCTGCTCTGTGTAATGGTTTTGCACAGAGCAGCCCCGATCCGCTTCTTCTTGGGTCCCCTGGCTCCTCCCCCTTGACCAGTGCCCCCAATAGCAAGCCACTCGCTATGGGAGCACTGGTGCTTGCTTGCGCCATAAGACACAAAGTCGTGGCTCAGCCCTGTCCCCCGCTCTCTCCTCATTGGCTTGAGCCAATGGCTCCTGCTGCTGTATTTCAGCCAATAAAGAGAGCAAGACCAAGGCTCCTGCGCACATCTCTGGATTGAGAGGGGGCTCAAATGAGTATTGTGGGGGGGGGGGGCAGCACACAGAAAGGTTTTTACCTTCATGCATAGAATGCATATAGGTAAAAACCCGTCAGCCCTTAGAACCACTTTAATGCACCAAAATAGGTAATTCACTTTTGTAATGCAGCGCACCACAATGCGCGGCAGTGTGTTAATGCCCGTTTTGGTGTGCCGCAGCGCAGGCCCATTGGTAAGGTGTGTTAACAATGAATGGCACCTCAACACACCAAAGTGCATGATTCGCTTATTACTGCAGCACAAGACGGAGAACCTGCCTCAAAGGGACACTGTCATTAATGGAGGCTGCCATTCCTGACCTCTTTATAAATGATAGTTCTCAGGCTGCCATGATGATGCTTTGCCTTCAGTGCTGACTCAGAGTCACTCATCTAGAACATGTATAGAGATAAGTAATTTTAGCACTTCTCAAACACTCATTTACAGCATGCTTGCTCTCAATCTGCGATGGAAACATACTAAAGCAAGACCCAGCCAAGTATCAAGCAAAGAGGCCTGTAGTAGCAGCCCCGTACTTATCTCATGACAGAGTCACTTTAGGGGCTCATGTCCATACCACCACCCACTATGACACCCCAGTAGACTAAGGTAATGCTCCCCTTTTGCACATGCACTGAAGCGCATCACAACACTTTTGCCAAGACAGGTAGTGGGCATGTTTTACCCTAATGCAGAAAATGCACAGTCCGGCCAGAGCGGATTAGTGCTTTGCCAATGACATGCTCAGTTCACGAATAAATAAAATAACGTACAAACTTTAAAAAAAAAAAAAACTGAGTTCACACAACACAGCATGATATACTATTGTTTAATAACGAGATGTATACAACACAAATTGTATTATTAATCTGTAATAAAATCGTGTGAGTGCGGAGTTACATTCTGGTTCACACGGCTCCAATCCAGAAACACTGTGAGTGTATACAGTGTATATTTGCATATTGCATATATACAGCAAGGCATTCTGATAAAAATATAAATATTTAGTATATTATTAATTGTAAAAATTAAAAAAGAAAAATCTTAGTAATGAATTAAAAAGATTTTAATGTTATGCTACATTTTGAGGCTTTATGGTATGCTCCTATGGATCGTCCTCCTATGATTGTGCAATGATTGTGATGAACAGGAGGATGAGGATGACAAGGAAATGGGGTGTTAGAAATGTTGCAGTGGATGGCCAGGTGTGATGAGGATGACAGAAGGTGGGGTGTTAGCAAAGTTGCAGTGGATGGCCAGGTGTGGTGAAGAGGAGGATGACAGGGGGTGGGGTGTTAGCAAAGTTGCAGTGGATGGCCAGGTGTGGTGAAGAGGAGGATGACAGGGGGTGGGGTGTTAGCAAAGTTGCAGTGGATGGCCAGGTGTGATGAGGATGACAGGGGGTGGGGTGTTAGCAAGTTTGTTGTTGGTTTTTATGGTGTGGTGAAGAGGAGGATGAGGATGGCAAGGGGTGGGGTGTTTGCAAAAGTATAGAAATATCTATGACCTCAATATGCACGGCTGCGGGCTGCAACTGATGCTGCAAAAACATGTACAGTGGTGTTACCTCAGTTTTGGAATCACTGCCTTTAGAAATCCACTGCAGTCTGTGTCCATGTGCTTTTATGGGAGGTGGATCTTCCATGATTCTAGATGTGATATCCCACCCACTGTGTCCTTTTTTTACTTACTGGGCATAGAGGAGGAGGGAGGGTCTGGGCAGTCAGTTAGGATCTGTATACACACCCACATTTGTGATGTAAATACCATGTGACCTGTAAACCTCAACTGAAACAGGAAATCTATAACACAGCATAAGAGAGACTGAACAGAGCATGTGCAAACCTACAACCATGTATGCGTGTGGTAAGGTCTTACACAGTTAGATAGTGCAAGTAGTATCTGGCCATACAAGATCAAAGAGCTTTTTTACACAATGCAGAGCATCAACCCCTTAAATTCCACAGTAAGTATAACAAGCAAGCTATTCTGCATATACAGACTGATTTTACTGTTGTGGATTTAGTAACACTTTAAGTATAACTAAAGGCAAGACTTTGTTACTTTTGGATAGAGTGCTGAGGGATTAGAACACCTGTCAGTTTTCATTGCTGTCTGTGCCCCCGTTAGGGAGATTAAACCTCTCTATTTGACCTCTTTACCGTTCGTCCCCAAAAAAGTAATAGAGGGGAAATCTTCCAATGGGGTTCAGGGATCCTCTTAATTTGCAGGGATTTCTTCTCACCTCCTGTTTTGGCTGTGGGACAGGAAGTAAAGGTAAATCTCCCCAATGAGATATTGATGGCAATTAAAAAAAAAAAAAACCCTCTTATTCTATCCAAAATAAAAAAAGTTTTGCCTATAGTTTTACTTTAAAGTGGTTGTAAAGGCTGAAGATGTTTACCTTCATGCATTCTATGCTTGAAAGTAAAAAACCTTTCGTGTGCAGCTCCCCCTAATACTTACCTAAGCCCAATCTCGATCCAGCAATGTGCACAAGAACCAAGGCTCTGCCAGGTCTCTTCCTGCTGATTGACTGAGACGCTGTCAATCATAGCCAGTGAGGCGGTGCTGTGCTCTCTGTGTCTTGTGGACTCAGAGAGCCGGCTCTGGAACAAGCACGCATGAGAGCCCCCATGGCAAGCAGCTTCATATGGGGGCACTCGGCAAGGGGGAGGGGTCCAGAGCACTGGCGTGGGACCTGAGAAGAAGAGGATGGGGCTTCTCTGTGCAAAAGCACTGCACAGAGTAGGCAAGTATGATGTGTTTATTTTTTTTTTTAAAATAAAAAAATTCCTTTACAATCACTTTAAGGCAAAACAACTTTAGACTTTAGTGCTAAAGTATTAAAGTGTGGTCAGTTGCAGAACTGTGCAGAGGAGTGGCAAGACAAATATTCTTCAGCTGAAAATGTCTGGATCAAGCAAGCTTAATCTTCAGAGATCGTCAGCTGAAATGGTATATTCCATGCAATGTAGAAATTCAACTTTAAAGCTTTTTTTTGTTACCATAAATGCTTGTCCTTTCTGAAATGGAAACTTGGGTGCCGCCCGCTCTTCAGATCCCCAACGACCATGGAGCATTGAATTGCGCACTATTACATGCGGGTGCTCATCGAAACGTGGATTGACATGGAAAACAATATGATCGCCATTTTTAAAATCAATAGTCCACCTGAAAGATAGTGATCATTTTTAAAGTTTTTTTCTCAATATACAAATTGCAGTCTGTTTTAGATCAATGCTGCCATTTCTTTTATTTTTGAGATAAATTGGTTTTGTGCTATAAAAAAAAAAAAAAAAATCCATATACTTTTCCCAAATATTTCTTTGCTGAATCATTTTTGCTTCTCAAGAAAAACACCCCAACTCCACCCTCCTCCCAATAGCAGCATACTGTATATGGTAGCTGGTACAAGGTGGTTATTCACAGCAATCTCTTGCTGGCAACAAAGCTTCATTTATATCAGAGCAGCAGAAATACCTGTAGGGATGAAACATGCTAAATGGAAAAATACTTCACATTTTTTTAAGTGTTATGACTGTTAGTTCACCTCTTTAGAAAAAATGAATAGGTGAACTAACACCATACACCCCCCCACCCCTGAGCTTTACTTTCCCTCGTGGATGCTGAGCCAGTGACCACGTAACTGGTCCAGCGGTCTGAGGATTTGAAACCCCCGCTCTTCTCCCTTTTCCCTGTGCAGTGCTTCCAGGATGGATCGGAGTGATGCTCTGTGATGGCGCAGACCAATCAGAATTGCTCTGATCTGTCCCAGGATGTACAATAATAAGCCAATGGGTTTTAGGGATTTAAAGGGTCCCCCTTAGTACTGTTGTATAAAGTGTGTAGAGGACTGATAAAGATGGGGGGATGCCACAGGGAAATTGGTATGACCAGTTCAGATTATGGTTAAGCAGCAGGCTGCACTTACTTCACAAAATGTATCTAAAGGCCCATACACATGGTGTGACGGTCGTACAACAGCTTGTTGTACGATCATCCGATCGTTAGTATGCTCGATTACAACAGCCGACATGCGACAGTTGTACAACAGGAGTTGGATGAGCAGACTAGAAAACTTTTGTTGTACAGCAAGGCGTCGTACGGCCGTTGTATCGTGTGTACAGAGAAGTTGGACCAAAAAAGCTGTATGTGCAAAACACGCATGCTCAGCAGTCAGGAACGCCCGGAAGTGTCCGTACTGGGAAACCTACGTTCCTAATTAACAAAACACATGCACCTGAACTTCCTCTTTAGACGTTCGTAACACGTCACTACGTTCGGCTTGTTGAAGCTTTGTTGTACGTTTACTTGACTCCTGCCAGCTAGACACAACAGCCGATTTTGGGCAAAAGTTGAGCCTGCGGTCGCATGACTGTCGTACCGTGTGTATGAGGCTTAAACCTTTTTTTCATTTTTGGATAAAGTGGTGAAGGGTTAGAGCTCCCTCACATTTTACTGATGTCTGGTAACCATTAGAACTGGAAAATTATGTGATGGAAAATCTAAAAAATTATAGTTGTCACTAAAACAGGAAAGGAGTATTATTACGTGGGGACACTTGTTGTAGTGACTTGACATTTTACATGGCGGGTGTGCTGTTTAATATTGCTGTGCAGGGACTGTGATTTAATGAAGCTCCCCTCACTGCAAATCTATCAGTCACCACACCTCATTTTCATTTTGTCTTAGCAGAGAAAAATATGCTAATGCAGGGAGGGAGAATCTGCAAGCATGTACATGAAGTTCAATCAAAGAAAACTTGGAACAAACATTTTAAAATGTGAGTGTATCCAAACTGCTTGCAGCTTAATGATACCATGATGCCTGAAAATGGCTTTATTCAATAGGCTATGCTAGGAACTAAGGAGGACAGCAACCCACACCAGCCAATCAGAATTTACACTACTGCAATTCAATCAGTACAAGATTCTTTCAGATTGGTCGATATGTGTTATTAGCTCTTTGCCCCTTGAATTATTTTGTTAGGTACTTTTACTACACATTTATAAAGCAGAGCGCCAGGCTTTACAGATGTGCTCTGCAGTCCACTGGCTGAAGTTGGTGGAGCTCAATACAGTACTGTGTAGCAAGACTAAAACAAAATGGGAGAGCCCAACCTTTTGACCTGTCAAAGTCACATGATCATCTCTTCTCCAGTGAGGGAGCTCTCTCTGCTACATGTATCACTCAAGCCTACATTTTATGAATGGACCATAAAATGCGGGCCACAATGTGCGTAGCACATTTATAAGGCACTGCTATGTGCTTTGTGCTTCTCTTGTTTTGAAACGTTAAAGTAAGCCAAGCCCTATTCATGCTAATGAATCTGGAAAAAAATGTCAAAACCTATCACATTATCTGATCTGGCAACATCCTTTTCTGGGAGTGTTCTCTGCAAAATCATTCAGGACATCTGAGGCTCCTCACTGTGTTCTGCATTATATATATATATATATATATATATATATATATATATATATATATATATATATATATATATATATATATATATA
>BLSH010340190.1:808520-859192 GCA_018402905.1 Glandirana rugosa
ATAAATATATAAAATACACATCTAGCATGCAGCATTTTCAAAGATACATTCATTATAAATCGGACCCGTAGGTGATATCAAGATGACAGGTGAAATCATCTCCAATGGCTATTACCTTTTGCAATTATTGCTCACCACACCTTGAATACACAACACCAGGCCAGGCATAATTCCAGATGGCATGGGTACCACATACGGTAAATTCTGAAACACATTTTAATTGGTTAAGACATGTTGTTGTATCATATATGTTATAAAAAAAAAAAAAGCAAGTCTTAGTGACAGTCAGAGTTTTTTTTTCAATAGTTTAATTTATTACACACTCACCAGTGGGCCAACAGGGGCTGATGGCATAGGAGCTGATGGAGTGGGACCTGTCTGACCTGCTGTTTTTGGGTCAGGCTGCCCTGGCACAGGAACACCTGGGTATTGCTGCCCTGGTGCTGGGAAACCTGGAAATCCAGGAAATCCCCCTGCGCCTGCAGGTGGAAATCCGCCTGGATACTGCTGTCCACCTGGAGGAAATCCTGGGTACTGCTGTCCACCTTGAGGGAACTGCTGTCCACCTTGAGGGAATTGCTGCCCACCTTGAGGGAACTGCTGCCCGCCTTGAGGGAATCCTGGGTACTGCTGGCCTGGCACTGGTGCTGGGAATCCTCCTGGGTATGGCTGTCCAGGACCTCCCCATGGATTATTCCAATTCTGACCTTGGGATTGATTTTGCTGCCCGCCGGCATTGGCTTGTCCCGATATGGCATCAGTCAGCTGTTGCAAAAAAAAAAAAAAAATTAAGTAAAGAAGGGAAAAAACTGAAGGCAAAGCATTGATAATATTGAACTGCTTATCAATACAAAACAATAGAGCAGGTTGTTCTGAAATAGAACAGGCATTCTACTTTGTGAGACAGGGGCACAAGCCACTCTGCCTAACACTGCATCATTCAAGCAGATTTTTCATTCTTTTCAGCACAAGGGAAGGTACTTACATTCATTCATTACCTTGTGCTGGTGGTTGCTGTATTAGTTGAAATATTTTGTCCTCTGTCCACCCCATCCATCCCCACCCCACACAGGGGGTAATACAGCCGCTGGGTCTATCATAAGCAATCAAGAGTGCCAACTTTGCCTGCCCTTTCCACCCCTCCTCCATTCATACAAACTGTATTATAGCTTCCATGAATGAAAAGTGCTCTAAGAATAGAGGACAAGTCACGGTGGGGGGGGACAAAGAACAAGGCATAGCCATCATTTTGGCGAGTGCTTATGACAGGTCTGGAAGATAATGGCTGGGGGGGGGGGGGCTATGGGGAAGAATGAGGGAGGTCAGAGGACAGAAGATTTCAACTGATTTCAAGGAGATTTCAAAGCAGCACCCACCAGCACAAGGGACACTTCTAATTAAATGTAGGTTCTGTCCCTTGTGTCAATTAAAAAAAAAAAAGTAACTAAACGTGTACACATGATTGCAGATGAGGAGAGTGGAATAATGATTCATTATTAGGAATGGGCTCGGACGTGTTCTGAACCGAACGTGCCCCCAGCCCGCCAGAAAGTGAACCCTGCACTGCGCTAATCACAGGCAGTGAGACATTTCCCTCATGCGCGGCACAGGGTTCACTTCCTGGCGAGCTCGGGCACATTCAGTTCCGAACATGCCCAAGCCCATCCTTATTCATAGTTAGGCTGCAGCTCCTTCATTGTCCCATTGGTTTGTCCAGAATCAAAATATGAGCCAAATGCACTTTATTACCCCTTTATGTAAAGTGTTTGTAACCCTAAAAAAAAAAACCTAATAGATCCTGTTCATTTAAAGCATGCTACACAGCACAGTGCTTGTGCTGTGTAATTTGGCCCCCTGTATCACCTGACATACCTGGCTGATCCTGCCCTCCCTCTGTGAACTGACCACGGTTTATCATGGCTGCTGAGCCCTGACACCATGGTCAGTTAACATGCCTCCATCATCCGCTCTCTCCTCTTTTCTCTCCCCCCTCCCTCCCTGCCTGTCTGCTCCCCGATCCTCCCCGCCAGATGATAGAATAACAGTGTAAAGTTGGTCCAATCCCCTCTGTTAAATAATGCTATGATCCCCTGGCAGTCACATGAGCACTGATCGGCACTATGGAATAAGGTACACAGTGGCTTTTTATTTAAAAAAAAAAAAAAAAAAAAAAAAAAATCACACACACACTGGGGAACATAGCATTATCTAACAGAGGGGATTGGAGACTTTACAAGTGACTTTACAACCACTTCAAGCTGTCTTAACTTACAGAGTTGAAGCAGATCCCAATACATTGATCCCAGTACATTTACTGTACTATAAATATGGTAAATATGGTAATGGTTACACATTCTTCAGCCCACAACAGCAAATGGGGATCTCCCCACCCCCATTTATCTCTGGTGTAAAAGCTTGACCTTAAAATAATTTTTTTTTGCAATATCTGTCACAGAAACAGAATACCACAAAACCAGAATCTTAGCATTAACACATTAAACCAGAATCAGAATTTTATCGGATAGAAGAAGCACATTTAAAAAGTAAAGAATTAGGACTTACGTTAAATTCGTCTGCCATTTTCTGAAAAAAAGAAATAAAAAGAAATATTCTGCATAAGTACACTTAATTCACAATAAAAAAAAAAAAAAAATTATATATATATATATATATATATATATATATATATATATATATATACACAAAATAGAAGTGATAGCAATTGATTCCTTTTTTATGGAGGTTAAGATCAGTAAGGCCCATATAATACATGACCTTTGTCTAATACCTGGAATTTCAGGATGATTATGTGACAACACTGCACAACTCCAGCAGTCAACCCTACAGAGCTAAGAAAAAGGCTTATTCCTCTAAGGCAAGCAAATTCAAATCACTTCCCAGATCCATCTAAATTATTTTTCTTTCTTTCTTGCTCTATCGCTCTCAGTATACGGTATCTCTCAACACATCTCAACAGGCAGCATACAGTTGGGGTCTGGGGGCCATAAAAACAGGTGGTTGAGTTTTTACTGCCCCTGACTGGAAACTGGAAAGGCAGCCTGAGGGGTTGGTCCACATGCCATGGCTGCAGTGCTTTGCTTAGCCATGCAGCCAGCAGTACCTACACCGAATGTGATCCATTCAAGTGAATAGGGTCTCAACACAACCACCCTACAACAGCCGGCACGGTAGTGCAGGCGTTACAGGGTTAAAACAGTCAAATGCCTCTGAAAAGTGATTCACCACAGATTGCATTTCAGAGAGGCAGCAAGGTTGGCTACATGTGCAAATTTTGCCTAACACTTTCTGTTTTATAGTGATGGGCATAACGATAATTGCTTATGAGTTAACGAGTGATTCTTTCTCATAATGACTGGGATAATGATAATTATTGGTTCATTCTCTACCCTCAAAAATGCCCCTTGTTATTCAGAGTTGAGCTCAGTTGCTCAGATCCCCTGCCATAATCCACCATCCCTCAACAGTGGTAGGCTTAGAGCTAAGCTACCATTATCATTGGCCTTAGCAAGAAGTTAGTCCTATATAATAGAAGGCACAGCGTAGAGATTAGAACATATCAAAAACTCCCATGGTCAGGACGTGGCTCCCCCCCCCCCAACTAACGATAACTTAACTTAACCTCTCACAGTGCCTCTAAGTTCCCATAGTGTCCCCCATACCTCACACAATGCCCCCAAATCTACCATAGTTGCCTCCATCCTGCTGAAAAGCCTCAAGCTCTACATAGTGCCCCTAACTTCCAGCCTCCAGCATTGCCCAACAGTGCCCCCCAACCTCCCACAGTGCCCCCAGGACCCCTACAGAAACCTACTTTCCACAGGGTGACCGAGTCAGCTGCAGAGTCCCCCAGCCTGCTCCCTGGCCCACATCCCCCCCACAGTGACACCCAGCCCAATCCAGAGCCTTCCAGCATTTGAATACATTTTGCATTCCCATATTTTTGTTGTGTGTGCATAAACTATTTGTTACTGTTGAGGCAAAGAACGCTTTGGAAGAATTTACTGTGCCCTGGTCTCAAAAAAAGTTGAAACCCACTCGTTTAGGTACCAATGTGTCATCTTACTGAACGTCAACTAAAATTCACTGGAAAATCTGACAGATGGAATATAAACAGAACGCAGAATGCGCAGAATCCACGGCACATGGCTACAGAGAAGATTTGAATATGACAATCAGAGCAGTGGAAGCAGGCCGCAGATGTTTTGCATTGATAAGCTCTGTAATGAGTCATCACAGGATGGCTGCTGAGCCTGAGGGGAAGGAGAGGCCCTGACTGCTCCCTTGGATACTATTGCCAAACCATAGTGAGTGGGAATTCAAAAGGAATGCTACACCCTCACAACAGCAACAGAAAACTTGTTCGAGTCCATCTTCATTTCTGGGAGAAATCCCTAAACTATGTCAATACTCTTCTCTATAGGCGTGTCTGTATTCAGAGTTTGTGTTGTGCTGGCCATAGGCTGGACAATTTCAGCTGATTCAGGGGAACCAGACAAAGTTATAACAAAGGCCGGCTCGGCCAGCTTGACAAAAATTGACAAATTCAAAGGAGCCAGACTGAAAATTGTCAGCAGAGCAGCACCTGCAGCCACTGTTCAGGTGTTCTGACAGCCAGTGCTAGCAGCTGTCAGAATACAATAGCCTGGCAAGGGGGATTCGTTAACATGTTAATGTGTCACCAACCCATATTTTAATTCTAGTTAGAGCGGGGAACATTATAATCTTTGTTTGGGTTGTACTGTTGTGAGAGGTTTCCTCCTTACTTCCAGTTATGGTGACAGTTGTCTCTGGGTCAGGGTGAGGGTAAATTCTAAAGTTTTACAGGGCAATTGGGACACTTGTTCTAATGCCAACTATCAAATGCATGGTTTCCTCTTAATACGGGAAGATTTTCATTTACTTTCTGTTGTGTCTCCAGAATAGGAAGTGAGGACACTGACTAGAATAAAATCGAAAAGAGGTGCTAACACTCCCCTAATCTCCCCTGAATATATCCAAAACTGAAAAAAATATTTAGCTGTAGCTACACTTTAATTATACATATTTGTGAATATGATTAGTTCTTTTACAGAAAACTGCTCCATTATGATGGGTCCTTCCGGTGCATATGTTATCTTAAGTCAGAATAAAATAGTGGTCAAATGAAGATGATAGAACTGGGTGTGTACCTAGTGCTTATATGACAGATCTCTTGTGGTACTAAGTATCAGGAATAGACATACTGCACAGGCCTCCAAAGTAGTAAAAAAACCCATGAGATGATATCTCCTATGTAGGACCCAATGCAAGTCTTCCAGTTTGCTATTAATCTACAGGCATCCTGTAGATAAGAACCAAAACTTAATTTAGGGAACCAAATGGCTTATTAGCGTAATTTAAGGACAACTGGTACCAGTGATGTCATAGGACATGATAAAACTATACAGCTTTTGGTAGAGCAAAAAAAAAAAAAATTGAGGAAATGCAACATTTTTTTTTTCTTTTTTCGGAAATGCAACATTTAATGGCGGTGGTGGCAGTGGGGTAATCATTTTTAGGGATCCTCCTCCTTCATATTATCAATCAGTGTCCTTCAAGATCCATTACTGCCCAGTCAAGCAATATACCAGGTGATGAACCTAATACCAAAATGTATGTACCCCCAATCTACAAACAGGGATCGAGGTATTTGATAAAGGCACCATGTTCCAATATGCCTATATGGTTTTGCAGAGAAAAATATGTAGTTCTTCATGCAGCAATAGGATCGATTAGGTTACAACCATTCAGAAAGGTCTCCGGGTGTTTCTAAACCACGCTACGGAAAATCCCTTTTGTTCATTGTTCTTCAGGCACTCACATAGTATATTGTGTCAACATTAGTCATCTGCACAACTGGTTGTTCTTGCATGCAATTATGTTTTGAGATTTAAAGCAGACCTATCAAATACTTAGCAAATATGCATGAATGCATGCGTGGCAGTGCACAAAAAACTGAAAATATATTTTTTTTAATTAAAACTGTACCTCTTATTATTAAATATCCATTCTTGATCTCCATTTAGGAGACAGTACCTTAACCAGTAATTGTAAATATTAATTCTCTGACATATCCAAGATGTTCTATGTTCAGTTTATCACCACCATAATTGGAATGAAATGCAATACTAACCACCAAAAGCCACAATTAACATTTATGTGGTTTGTGTTGAATGTAGCATTTTTTCCAGTGTCTTGGATTCAATGTTACCTTTTGGTTGTATCGTCAACTGTGTCACTGATGTTACTGTATTGTTATGTTCTTGTTTTATCAAAAAAAACAGTAAAGCTGGCCATACACTTTTTTTTTGTTCAGCCTATGGGCCTAATGAAAGAAATCAAACAGATTCCTTCATTCATATTAAATGGCATGGGTGGCTGAATTTTCCTTGCCGCTATTATGTTCTGACAGTCGGCTCCATCAGCTGTCAGAATACCCAAATCTGATTTGATTGGGAATCCTTTTTCACCAGGCTCCTTCAACAAAAGTCATTTGTTTAGTTGACTTTAGTCAAGCTAGGTGGTGCCTGCATAATTTGGCCAGAATTCGAGCCATGTATAGCAGACTTAAGTCTGCTGCATGGCCATCCCAAGAGACAGCAAAAGTCAAATAACCCCTCTCTATCCTGAGCTGTTCACAATCATGGGAGGACATACCATTTGTACAGACTGTATAGCTATGTAGGACCCTGTGGGCTTTAGAGGCCCATTTACACTACAGGTGAGTCAGGCAGGTGCAAGGTCCCCCTCCTACTGTCACTTAGACCTGGTCACTGCTAAATTCTAGATCAGATGAGCTTTTTGCTGTTTCATGATACCCTAACCATTCCCACAGTTTTTAAATGTGGGCACCTCCTTTACTCAATGCTCGACTGGCACAGAGACATACGGAATGCTTTGACCATTTCCTCTTGATGCCTTTTGGGCTGAAAGCAAGTAATGTCTCTTTCCTGCTATACACACCGAATAAGTGTTTGTAGTAGTAGTTAACAATAATTGAATTTGGCTTTGCACAGTAGCGTCTTTCTGACTATGCCTGTCACTGCGTACAATGTACTGTAAGCAAAACATGGTTATGAAACTGCACACATGGAAATCTTCAGACTAGTTCTACCACTTATAATAACTAAAACAAACAAGTTCAACCAACAGTGTCAGTCATTTCAGAGTTCCAGTGGTGATAGGTTTTATTGATTAATTTAGCTGTATTTGTAACTAATGCCTCGTACACACGGTCCGACGATCGCACGCACGATCGTGTCGAATCGTATGTTGGCTGTTGTATGCAGCATACTGACTGCACTACACGATCGTACATCCGGGGAAAGAACGTTCAGGTGCATGTAATTAGCATCCGACCATTCCTGACTTTGGAGCATGGGTGTTTTGCACAATACAACTTGTTGTACCAGCTGCTCTGTACACACGATACAACGGCCGTATGAGAGCTTGTTGGTACGACCAATTTTTTTAGTCTGCTCATACAACGCCCTTGTACGACCGTCCTATGTTCGATTGTTCAAATCGCGCATAGGAACGATCAATTTTGCATACAACAGTCGTGAGTACGACCTGTTGTATGCGATCGTCGAACCGTGTGTACGGGGCTTAAAGGTTAGTTAAAAATGATTGCAAGTGGTTGTAATTGCTCGAAAAATGATCGTGTGTAGGGCAGGTATTGAGCCCCGTACACACGGTTCGACGATCACATACAACAGGTCGTACTCACGACCGTTGTATGTGATATTGATCGTTCGTATGCGCGATTTGAACAGTCGAACATACGACGGTCGTACAAGGGAGTTGTATGAGCAGACTAGAAAACTTGGTCGTACCAAGAAGCTCTCATACGACTGTTGTATCGTGTGTACAGAGCAGTTGGTACAACAAAGTTGTATTGTGCAAAACACGCATGCCCAAAGTCAGGAATGGCTGGATGCTAATTACAATCACCTGAACGTTCTTTCCCCAGCCGTACGATCATGTAGTGCAATCAGTATGCTGCATACAACAGCCAACATACGAGTCAACGCGATCGTACGTGCGATCGTCGAACCGTGTGTACGGGGCTTTAGAGTACACAACACTGTCATTTTTTAAAGTAGCTATAAACTGGAAACCCCTTCTATTCTACCCCCTTTTCCTTTTAATTTTTTTCTCTGAAAATGGGGAACAAAATAGCTGCTGGCAGTAATGGGTCAGCAGACCATAAAGAAGGGAAAAGTAAATCATGAGTAGATGGGCATATTTAGGTAGCTAACACCTACACTGCCTTGTACAGTATAAAATAATTGCATGCTTAAGATCTTTTCATGCTAGTACACATCATAATACTTCCATTGAATAGCAAAAAAGCAAAAATTCTTCAACCTTCCAAAATCATTTGTTTGGGTTGCTTTAGATCTTAAGGAGAACCTGAACTTGCCAAAATGTTTCTAAGGTGATAACAAAGCTGAAATGTAGGCACCCTGTGGTAGCCTTGGTATAAGCTCTGTGCCCCTGTGGAACCCATTAGGCCCCTAGGCTCCGCCTGTACAAAGGTCAAGGATGAGGCCTTCAATTATCAATGGCCAAATGCCAGAGCCTTTGTTTGCCAATTGAAGTTTCAGAATTTGACAACTGAATGATAAGAGGCAGGGCTCAACAATAGAAGGAGAACTTAACTGTTTGCTAAGTTCCTGCGCTGTTTGTCCCATCTTAAAAGATCAAGTCAGCAGTGTGCGGCTATCATTCTTCTTTTTGGTCTTACACCGTGGTGGGCCTGCACCCGTCTGGGACTTGAGAAAACACACCTGAGCAGCATATTATCTTCTATAGGGGAGCTAAAAGCCAAGCGCCAGCTCAACTTTTTTTTCCCATTATGGTTAGAGTGGAGAAAACTTCAAATTTCCATCAGGTTTTTATTTCCACGTATGACCCGATTTAGGGGAATGCTCTCTTCTTGTCCCTGAGATACCTGCACAAGAAAGCAGTGATGTGTGTGTCCTCTGAACATGGTGATGTTATTAGGCTTTAATCAACTTGGGCTAAAGTTTTGGCCTATTTTGGTCATGGAACAAATTTCTCACTGATCATTGCATATTGACCAAAGTTTTGTAAGAGTTTGATGTGACCATACCTAGTATGGGTTAGGGTAAAATATTGAAAGGCATATTTCCATGAGACAAGGATATGGCATTGTTGCTCAGAGTAGCCTGTCTTGTATACATAGATAAGATATAAGATGCTAATTTGTCCAAGTGCTCAGAAATGGATGAGGCTTATTACAGTTAAAAAAAAGATTTGTGAGTTAATTAAATATGTCAGTTTTAAGTAATAATATTTTTTTTACTGAAGAAATAGTTACTCCATTTTGATTCTGAAAGTGTTTGTCCCATAAATAGAACATCAGATAAGATGGAAAACTTCTGGGTGAAAAACAGAAAACAACCCAGACTGTGCTGCAAATGGAAATTTTCAGCATGGCGTACCCAAAACCTGGATAAAATTCACACAAACACTACCTAAGTGGGCTGCCACCAAACCTGCTGCCTGATTGGTGGAGAACAAAATATACCATTAAACTGCAGTAAAGTAAAAAAAAACATGAGAACTGCATGTTCTGACTGCCATAGACCATATTCAAAGGGAATAGATTAAGGCTGGCTCATGCACACAGGACGTTAAAAAAACGCCAGTAGCTTATCAGGGATTTTTTCAGCTTTTATGAGCATTATATTACAGGCTTTTTTCCCTTTCTTAAAGGGCCAGTGTTTTTTTTTCTCAATTGATCTAAAACGTCCAAAAACGTTGGGGATCAACGTTTAGCAGCGTTTTTTTTAACATTTTTGAGCGTTTTTACAGCTGAAAAACGTCTCTCAGAACCCACTGGTCTTGGGTTTTTTTTACAGCTCAAAAACGTCACTGCTAAAAACAGTTGATAACAGCCTATGTGTGCATGAACACATAGGGTAACATGATGGAGGGTTTATTGACTGTAGAAAAAACGCCTGCAGCTAAAAACAGCTGCTGTAAAACAGTCAAAAAAATGTCCTGTGTGCATGAGACCTATAGGAAATGCAACTGGTAACTGAAGCTCCAGGTTTTGCAAGCACATGGGTGTTGCCACTTGTCCTCAATGAAGGAAGGTCTGTATTATATAATTTAAATAATCAGTAAAAGTTACTTTTTGGGGGTTATTTACTAAAACTGGAGAGTGCAAAATCTGGTGCAACTCTGAGTAGAACCCAATCAGCTTCCAGGTTTTATTGCCAAAGCTTAATTGAAGTAGCTGAGTTTAGAAGCTAATTGGCTACCATGCACAGCTGCACCAGATTCTGAGTGCACCAGTTTTAGTAAATCTACCCTATAGAGTCTCTTCTGCCAAAACAAAAAAACTCCACTTTTTGCCATTTTTTATGTGATAAACTTCCACATCCACATCAACACCAGTGTACACCGGTATCTCAAAGTCTGCCTGCATACTTAGGAACCTTTAAGGCCCCCATAGATGGCTCAAATTTCCTGCTGAATTGGCCATCATTTGAGCCATAGGTGTCTCTGCAAGAACTACCTGGCTCAACAAAAGGTGATTTAAAAACCGGTTCAGACATGTGGTAAATCGTCAGCTAAAAAGTGACTGCATCCTATAAAATGCAGTCACTTCTCAGTAGCACTAGCAATTCAATGGAGTTTCATCCATTTATCCTTTTTAGGTAGATGGGGGAATCAAATGATTCACTGATCGGGCTGTACAACCAGTCCTGCTGTATCAGCTTAACAGAGGGGCCCATCCATTGCAAAATAAAATAATTACACCCCTGCTCCTATTTGCTTAGGAGGGTATATATATGCATTTTCCTGGGCCCCATCAGGTCAACAGAGGGGCCTAGGTGGTGTGAGCAGAGGAGGGACTATTTGTTAATTTTCAGGGAGCATGTACGTTCAAATGCCCCCTGCATATTGCTGTGCTTCCCATTTAGTCCCGGTCGGCTGCTGCAGCCCACTGCCTTCCCTGGTAGAGAGATCTCTGCTCAGCTCCCGTCCTCAGGTGGTGAGTGACTGATGTGAGGTGGCAAGCGACTGACAAGGAGCAGCAAAGCAGGAGCCAGACAGCATGGCTGCACACAGGGATGAATATCTGTATAGAATCCTTTCACTGACTGTCCCATTATGATAACGCACAGCAAGTTATGATGTGATAACACACAGGCCGCACATTCAGCAGGTACTCTATTATGGCTCTGTCAGTGTGTCATCTGGCTGTTGGGGGCTGACTCTATTAACCTAACAAAGTCAGCACCCAACAGCCATGTGACAGCGCCATGATAGAGGATCTGCTGACTGTGAAGCCTGTGTGTTATCACATCATAACTTGTTTTGCTGTGTGTTACCATAATGCTGATGATCATAACCTACTGCGCAATGATCTGTCCGCTGATCCCCCCCTGAGCAGAGCAGAGTGGCGGGTGACAGGTCTGTGTCTGCTCTGCTTATGCAGAGTGGTCACAGACACAGCCCACTCTGCTCTATCCATTTACACCATCCAGGTGGAAGGGAAGGGATCCCCTTGTTTTTTTTTTTTTTTTAGCGGATCAGATTGGAGATAGGCGGGTGCAAACAGAAACAAGTCCGTATACATCCACGCCTCCATAGGAAGTGAATGGAGGACGTGATAACAGGCTGGAAAATATAAATATCACTTGAACATGAACCTGCACCTGCTCAGTAGCACTAGCAATTCCACAGAGTTTCATCCATCTCCGCATTTTAAGTGGATGGGGGAATGATTTTTCCTACCTCTCTTGTGGGCTGAATGACCTACATTTGAGCCATCTATGCCCAAACTTTAGTCTCACTATCAGGGTCACTGATAGGGCAGTACAGCCAGTCCTGCTGTACTGGGCCTGGGCCCCTTCAGCTTAACAGGGGAAACACTTTTCTCTGAAACCTTTTGTTTCAGGGCAGGTTCAGGGGAGGGACAGGGCCAGGGTTGGGGGTGGAGGGCAGAATTTAAGGGGGCCCCATCAGGTAGGCTGTATGGGGCCCCATGATCTCTAACAGCGGCCCTGCTCACATTGCAACAATTGAAAGTCTTCATAATACTTCAGGGTGAAATGGAGACATTTTAATTAGCCTTGCATTAGGTCTCTTCCATTTTGTTTTTTGTGTAAGAGGCCGTAAAACATACTTGTGTGTACAAGCCCAAGCTCTACCTATTGCTTCACTAAAGGAATAGTTGGGCCCAATGATTTTAGCCAAAAATCTGCTAAATCATCTAATACTAGTCAAGGAAAACCAAACCACAATATTATAATGTGCTCATCAATAACAAGCAAATCTAGCAATAAATGTAGCCAAACACGACTGATTTACTAAAGAACTTGCAAGTTATCTCTCAAAAAACTCTATGAATATGAATTTCAATTATCCAATTATGTGAAAAGCCACTGCGCATGATTTAGTATTCACAGTGAATTGGAATTTGCTTTTCACGTCACTGGATAAATTAAGTGAATATTCACAAACATTTCAAGGGAAGATTCTCAATTGCTTTAGTAAATCTGCCTCAGGACCTCAGCATAAATACTTTACCTGGCCTGACTTCCCCTCATACCAGAAGATCACAAGCCATGACTTGTACTGTCTGCTACCATACAATAATAGTGTACCTACATTTCATTGCAGACAACAGTGTGCTTTTCATATATTTTAATTTAAACATAAAATTGCCAAAGGTGGCCACATTGAAGGAAGACATTTTAGGATACTACCTTTTCTGTCAAATTTCTGTCACGTGATTCATAAAATATGTTGGTGATGTTTAATACTTGGGACAACTGTACCACTTTTTCAAATCTACATAATTTGCTGCAGTAAGGGTATATGACTATTTAAATCCAACTCCAGCCACCAAGCCTTTATTGCAATTCATGCCCCCACTAGGGAGAATTCACGTCACTTCCTGGTGACAAAACAGGAAGTGAGATCTTCCTTTGGAAAGTTTTTTTCATACTCCTCATCTTAGTGACTACATTGGATGGGAGGTAAACTCTCCCTAAGGGCTTCAGAAACAGCAGTAAACGCATGACAAGGGTTTGCAACCTTAACCATTCTGTCAAAAATAGAAAAAGTTTTGTATGGAGGAGCTCTTTAATCATCTAACACACTGTAAACAGTGGAAATTAAGTTAAAGCGGAGTTCCACCCAAAAATGGAACTTCCACTTTAAGCACTCCTCGCCCCCTTACATGCCACATTTGGCATGTCATTTTTTTTTGGGGCGAGTGGGTACCCAGTTTTCAGAGGGACTTCCTGCCCCTCTTTCTGTTTCTGGGCCGCCTAGGCGACTCCTCCTCTCCCCCTAGGTGGCCCCTCCCTCCTGGCAATCTTCTGGGACACGTCACAGGTCCCAGAAGATTGCCTGGCCACTAGAAATGCGCAGTGCGTGCCCGGCCGTGAAACCATGGCCGGTGCCCACACTTGCAATGATGGCGCCGCGGGGAGGAGGGAGAGACGGGCGAGGCTTCCGGCACAGCCATCGCTGGACCGCGAGACAGGTTAGTTACTGTTTATTAAAAGTCAGCAGCTACACTTTTTGTAGCGACTGACTTTTAATAAACGAAAAAACGAGTGGAACTCCGCTTTAAAGTCATTGTAAACCCTTATATATACCCAGTAAAGTGACTAGCCTCAGGTGATACACAGAGATTAAACAAATTCTCCTACATAAACTGTACCTGTTTATCTGCAGCCCTCTCTTCTACATCCATTCAAAGTGCAGAATTTATACAGCTTGTCTGAGCTTTCAGAAAGCAGGGAGCTAGCAGAGAACTTTGTGCTCTGGATTGAGACAAGTACACACTATAGAGGGATATGCTTTGTTCGTATTTCATGTCTGAGCTTTACAACCACTTTAATGAATGTAAAAGAGCTTACGTCACAGAAATAGGTTGTCAAACCATGCTTACTTTGATCTAATTATTTAGAATTGTATCTTTGTTTCTGGTGAACACATTTATCTGGTATTTGGCGTTATTATGCCTTCCACCTGAATACGAAGTTCTCACTTCTGGCATAGCTAAAATGCCCCAATTAGAATATTGCACTGCAAGGGTAACAGCCCTCTATCTCTCCAGCAGCATAGATCATTGCACTAAGGTGCTGCTTCTGGGCTAATACAGAATAAAAAAATCCTTCCTCCCTATGAAGAGCGCTTCTGTGGAAACTCCCTTATCTGCTGTCAGTAGCATGCTATTCCCTGAATGGTACAGCCAGCCTAGACAGCGCTACGTGGGGAGCGCACTCATCCCGGGGGGAATACATTCCATTAGCCCACTGAAATGTGAACTAAATTCAAACATCCAGGGGCCCATTCAAGAATTTGCAGAGGAAAAAAATTCAGCCCTATGGACACTGTGTGAGATCAGCCATGGTCAGATTTAAACCAATTGACTGCCAGGCATCGCCATCCCTGTAAAAAAAGCTGTCTGCGCCTAGACCCAGTCAAAGCCCCAAATCGCATGTAACCTCTTGGATGAACAGTTCCATACAATTAGTGGCCCTGACCGACCATGAATGCAGTTCTGCATACATATTCTGGGTAGGTGGCTGTTATGTAAATCTGGAGCAGACCTGCAAATCAGGAAAGGTGAAGTAAATTCAGAAATCCTGAAAGTGGTTGTACAGCCTTAAGGTCTTTCACCTTGATGCATTCTATGTATTAAGTGTTGTGTAATAAAACCTTCTGTGCTGCAGCTCCCCCTCCCCAGACGCCCCCCTTTTTTTCTTACCTGAACCCAATCTAAGGTTGTCACCTCATCCCTTTAAACCCGAGCACATATGAATTACACAGGTTCTGAGGCTAATATAATGCAGATAAGGCACCAAGTGTGTTTAATTACCACTTTAATCAGCCACAGAACCTGTGTAATTAATACGTTTTTGGTTTTAAAGGAATGAGGTGGAAACCATAGCCCGATCCGATCCAGTGATTTGCATGAGCGCAGCGGCTCCAGCCGCTGTCGCTCTTTTTATTGGACAGATTGATAGCAGCAGGAGCAATTGGCTCCCGCTGCTGTAAATCAAAAATGGACGCAGCAGCGAACTCGACAGCAAGCCTGCACGGATGCCCCCATGGAAACCAGCTTTTCATGGGGGGGCACCCAATGAAGTGGAGAGGCCTAGAGCGCCAGCGGGGGGCCCAGAAGAAGAGGAATGGGGCTGCTCTGTGCAAAAGCATTGCACAGAGCAGGTAAGTATAGGCATGTTTGTTATTTCTTTTTTTTAAAGTTGAATGTTTACAACCACTTTAAGCCTAGTACACACGATCAGAATACGTACAAAAAATACCGCTTTCAAAGCGATCTTACTATAATCTGATTGTTAGTACACAGCTTTTGTCCGAAATTATTCTAAGGGACAAACACAAAATTTTTCTTTTTTGTTTAATCAGTACAGTTTTCATCTGAAAATACAATACAAATAAGTTACTTTTGTACTTTAGTATAATCTCATCGTGTGTACTAGGCTTAAGAGTCTGTTCAGACTGGTGATTAGCTTCTCGAGTGCAAGAATCTGCTGCAGAGAAACTTCAGCCCCATGCACACTTTATAATGGAGCAGCTGTGGCCAGATTTGTTACCTGTGCAAACGAATAACTGCAGCTGCCGTTTGTATGCAACTACTCATCTGAAAGGTTACATGTGATTAGAGTTTCTAGCTGGCCTTGGATGCACACCATTTGAACACAAGGGTCGGAGTTTCTGGCTCATACAAACTGGCACCACTGATCATCCAGTTACCGCGCATCCATGGCACAGATTGTTGCTGCGTCACAAGGCAATGTTTAACTGCCTCTGAACAGCGCAGCCTGATTTCCATTTGTTCATCTAAATGATCCTTATCCAAATACTTGTTCTGGGTTGGAGACTCAAAATATTAAAGTAAAACAGTCAGCGTGGTAACTAGGTAACTAGCATTAAAAGGCGCCCATGACGTGACTCTCTGCAGAAGAAAGTCTTCTTTTTCAGATATGTGCAAGTATTAGCAGTTTTTGTATTTAAGATTTTTGGGCCCTTTAAAAAAAAAAAAGTCAAACAGCCTGTTTAAAAATAGTACAGGCATCACATTTTAAGGAAACGCAGCCAAACACGCTGATGACAGAAATTATTAGTTAAAAGAAGTTCTGTAACTTTCTAAGTTCTGCAAAGATAGCGGCATTGTAAATACTCACAGTTGGATGAAAGCTGGAACCGCAGGCAGCTGAAACCAGACTTGGACAAAGCAGAAATGTGGCAGCAGCACGGATATAAAAGCTGCTTTGACTGCAGGCATTGGATTGCACA
The DNA here is from genome assembly GCA_018402905.1 of Glandirana rugosa. Classification (NCBI taxonomy): domain Eukaryota; kingdom Metazoa; phylum Chordata; class Amphibia; order Anura; family Ranidae; genus Glandirana; species Glandirana rugosa. Next base: position 824,883 of record BLSH010340190.1, read on the forward strand.
CGCCTAGTTTTGCCCCACCTATTAAAACCTCCTTTGCAAAAACCTGACCAACAACCCAGCCTACTGAAAAAAAAAAAAAACAGTTGCTAATACTAAAACTATTCATTTTACATTCTTTTCAGGGGAGGATTCACGGATTTAGAAAATTGGAAATGTTATTTCCAGAAGATGTCAAATCAAAGACTTACATATTAGCAAATCCACAATTATGCAAGTTAAACAGAATCAAGAACCAGTTCCCAAAACCCTTTAATGCAAGGTTTCCAAAAGCATCCCTTGAAGAATGTTAGTTTTCTAGATTTCTTTAGGCTAAATTCACGCTAGTCTCCTGTGTTTGGTCTCAGTGGTGGCTGGTGCTCCTTTCTTTTTTTTGGGAGGGGGCGGCAAACAATCCCCCCTGCCAGACCCACTCACCAAGGCCATCAGCCCCTGCACTTACCCCATCCAGGTCCCGGTCGGCTTCCCTGGCTTATCCTCCCAGACAATCCGGTCTCAGGACTTGCTTCCTGTCCTGATTGGCCGGGAGGAGAAGCAGGAAGACAATAGCGAATGTTGATTTGCTTTTGTAACAAGTGGGTGGGCTCAGGGTGCAGTGCTCTGCGCCCCAAACCCACCCATTTTGAAGCCAATTAGAGCCTCCAGGCCTAATCACGGGTTTCAGAAAAAAAACCCCGTAGAACTCTATGCGTCACCCTGCATGGAGATTAGGGGCCGGGCGAATACAGATTGGGGGAGGGGGGGGCGATGCCCCTGCGCCCCTTATGGATGGGCCATCGCTGTTTGGTTTATATATGAACGCAGGGGAAATTATCTTAGAAGTAGAAATAAACGTTATGCTTCCCACATTCTGCTGTGTACTTGCATCTACACACATTTAAAAACGCATTTTCAACGTTTGTTTCTGCTTTATGCATTTTATTATGCTAGGAAAGGTATTGTAATAAGATGGAAGATGACAGACCCCCCTATAGTATCCCAATGGCGCAGTTTAATTAACAATATCCTCCCCCTATACAAGCTCACCTACCTGGGCGTCAAAATTGCCGAAAAAGTTCCATAAAATCTGGAATTTTTGGATTAAGGCTTATGACCTCACAATCTGATGCTCCCCCACTGTCCCTATTTAACAATCCCCCCCACCTGTCCCCTCTACTTCCCTTCTATTTCCTTTGACCCCCCCCCAACCCTATCACCTCACTTTGTTATCCTTACTTCCCTAATTGCCTTAAGTCCCTACTAATATCAATAGAATGCTAGGCTTCTCTACTTATTGTATTAACCGCTTCCCATCAGGGCCATTTCTGGCACCCCTCTCCTACATGTAAAAATCATCATTTTTTGCTATAAAATTACTCAGAACCCCCAAACATTATATACACTCTGTTCCAAATTATTATGCCAATGATATTTTTCTCATTTACCTAAATAATTGATGTAAACAACAGTAATAATAACATAATTCTCATGTTATCAACTATTAAGAGTACAATTCAAATTTTATTCGAACAAACCTCCTAATAACAGTATTTTTTTTCAAAATAAAAACTTACAATGCACTGTTCCAAATTATTACGCACAGTAAGTTTCAAAACACTTTATAGGTTGTAAAGAACTGAAAATTGTTATTTGTTGTGTTTGCAGCATATTTACTGAAATCAAAAGCTATTTCAATCAAACTTTGAACAATATTTTAACTTTTTAAACATTTTAACAGGTCACTTTACATTTTAACATAGGACCCCTTATTTGATAGCAGCGTTTTGCATCCATTGACCTTGTGAGTTTTTGGACAGTTTCTGCTTGAATTTGTTTGCAAGAAGTCAGAATATCCTCCCAGAGCTGCTGTTTGGCTGTAAACTGCCTTACACCCTCATAGATCTTTTGCTTGAAGATGCTCCAAAGGTTCTCAATAGGACTGAGGTCAGGGGAGGATGGAGGCCACACCATGACTTTCTCTCCTTTTATCCCCATAGCAGCCATTGATGCAGAGGTATTCTTTGCAGCATGAGATGGTGCATTGTCATGCATTAAGATGATTTTATTACGAAAAGCATAGTTCTTCCTTCTGTACCAGGTAAGGAAGTGGTCAGTCAGGGACTTCACATACTTTGCAGAGGTCATCTTTACACCATCGGGGACCCTAAAGGGGCCTACCAGCTCTCTTCCCATGATTACGGCCCAAAACATGACTCCACCACCGCCTTGCTGACGTCGAAGTCTTGCTGGAACAGGGTGGCCGTCCACCAACCATCCACTACTTCATCCATCTGGACCATCCAGGGTTGCACGGCACTCAGTGAACAGGACTGTTTGAAAATTAGTCTTCATGTATTTTTCTGCCCAATGCAGCCGTTTCTACTTGGGAGCATTGGTTAGTGGTGGTCGAATGGAAGGTTTATGTACAGTTGCAAGACTCTGGAGGACTCTACACCTTGATGTCCGTGGGACTCCAGAGGCACTAGTAGCTTCAAATATCTGTTTGCTGCCATGTAATGGTGTTTTAGCAGCTGCTCTCTTGATCCGATGCATGGATCTGGCAGAAATCTTCCTCAATGTGCCTTTATCTGCACAAACCCATCTGTGCTCTGAATCAGCCACAAATCTCTTAATAGTGCAATGATCACGCTTAAGTTTTCGTGAAATATCTAATGTTTTCATATCCCGTCCAAGACATTGAACTATTTCACTCTTTTGGGCAGCAGAGAGATCCTTTTTCTTCCCCATATTGCTTGAAAATGGTGCTCTGCTTAATAATGTGGAACACCCTCCTTTAGCAGTTTTTCCTTTAATTGGGCTCACCTGGCAATCGAATTATCACAGGTGTCCCAGATTGTTTTCAGAGATTCAAAAGAGCCCTGAGACACAATGCCATCCATGAGTTAAACTGAAAAACAAAATATATAATCTTTGTGACACTGAAATAGAATTTGCATAATAATTTGGAACAGGGTGTATGTTTTTTAGCAGAGACTCTAGGGAATAAAATGACGATCATTGCAACTTTTTATATCACACGATATTTAGAGTTGCAGAGGAGGTCTACTGCTAGAATTGTTGCTCTTGCGCTAATGCACGCTGCGATACCTCACATGTGTGGTTTGAACACCGGTTACATATATGGGCGGGGCTTACATATGCGTTTGCTTCTGTGTGCAAGCATGCGGGGACGGAGGCACTTTAGTTTTTTTTTTAATTTTTATTATTTATTTCACTTTTATTTTTTTATTTTTACACTGTCTTTTTAAAACAAATCCCTTTTATTCCTATTACAAGGAATGTAAACATCACTTGTAACAGGAATGGTGCTTGACAGGTCCTCTTTATGGAGAGATGTATAAGACCTCACATCTCTCCTCCAGGCTGGAAAGACCGAGATCAGAAAAAAATTACGATCCCGGCCTTTCCAGCCGCGATCACGGGGTTGTTTACTAAAGCCGGCCCGGACGTGACATCATAATGGTGTGCCCGGGCCTCCGAGGATCATAGAGATGACTGGTGACCAGATGTTCACCAGTCACCTCTCTGATCAACTTCCGGCGGCGACGGATTCTGTTTCCGGTTTGCCGATCGTACGGGCGGCCCGGGAGAAGCACTGAATGGCGTAAGAATGGTCAAGTGGCTGAATTGCCACTATGATCATTCTTATGTTGCAGGGAATCGCCGGCCAAAAAAAACGGTATCTGAATGGTGCCTGTAGCTGCTGGCACCATTCAGATATCACCACTCAATGCCCAGGACGTCCATGGTCGTCCTATGGGCGGGAAATGGATAAAGTGGTTGTATACCCCAATCTAAATTTTACCTATAGGTAAGCTTATAATAAGGATTACCTGTAGGTAAAATGAATATCTCCTAAACGGCTTAGGAGATATTCGCCCTGCATGCGGCCCATGCGCTCTGATGATCCTATGAGGCTGCCGGAAAATCAGAGCTCGCTGCCGGAACGAAGAGCGCGCGGGAGTGACGTCTTTTGGCTTCGGCCACTCACAATGCCGGAGCCGTGTACCCGGAAGAAAGAAGATAAACATCAGGTCAGCGCCATCAGCTCTGACCGTGTCGGGCTGCGGGGGTCTTGTTCTAAGGTAAGTATTTAATAATGTGTTAGTATGCGATGCATACTAGCACATTATGCTATTGTCTTGCAGGGGGGTTTTTCCGCGGATTTCCTACCGCTTTAAGGAATACTTAATGGGTTAGTTCCTGGTGTAGGCTTATAGGATATCCTTTGATAACAGGTAAATAGTGTTGAGTGAACCCGGACTGTAACGTTCGGGTCCGTACCAAACTTTCGGGTGTCCGGGACCAGGACCCGAACACGGACATTACAAAAAACGTTCGGGTTAGGGTTCTGGGTTCTGGTAGTTGATCACGCATGTTGAATAGCTGAAGGGCAGCGAATCAACAAGCGTTTCACTGGTTTGCCCTTAGAAGCCATCACAGCCATGCCTACTAATGGCATGGTTGTGATTGGCCAGTGCATCATGTGACCCAGCCTCTTTATAAGCTGGAGTCACAGTGCTGCATGTCACATGCTCTTGGTTAGTGTAGGTAGAGGATGCTGCCGGCATTTTTGTGAGGGAGAGATTGCAGACATTTTAACATCTGATCCTGCATCCTGAGATTACTACTGCTGTTGCTCTGAGGGACAGATTGCAGAAATTTGAGATTTCACATACTGCTGCTTTGAGTGGCAGATTGCAGATTGCAGATCAAGCTCTGCATAACACAACGATCGCTACGATTGTGCACAACGATCAGATTGTTGGAGTAATTTGAGATTTCACATACTGCTGCTTTGAGTGACAGATTGCAGATCAAACCCTGCCTAACAAAACGATCATTATGATCGTACACAGCGATCAGATTGTGGGATCGTACACAACAATCAGATTGTGGGAATAATTTGAGATTTCACATACTGCTGCTTTGAGTAACAGATTGCAGATCAAACCCTGCATTACACAACGATCTGACTGCACTAGGTAGAGGCTTCTGCTTAGAGGGACAGATCATTGTTCAAAAATCATTGCCTACTCCTATAGGGCCAGCTGTTGCTGTAGGTGACACATTATTGTTCAAAAATCATCTCCTAGTTCTAAAGGGAGAGTTTCCAGCTGTTGTTTAGAGGGACAGATTATTGTTCAAAAACCATTGCCTACGCCTATAGGGCCAGGTTACAGCTGTTGCTGTAAGTGACACATTATTGTTCAAAAATCATCTCCTAGTTCTAAAGGGAGAGTTTCCAGCTGTTGCTTAGAGGGACAGATTATTGTTCAAAAATTATTGCCTACTACTATAGGGCCAGGTTCCAGCTGTTGCTGTAAGTGACACATTATTGTTCCAAAATCATGTCCTAGTTCTAAAGGGAGAGTTTCCAGCTGTTGCTTAGAGGGACAGATTATTGTTCAAGAACTATTGCCTACTACTATAGGGCTAGGTTCCAGCTGTTGCTGTAAGTGACAGATTATTTATTGTTCAAAAATCATCTCCTAGTTCTAAAGGGAGAGCTTCCAGCTGTTGGTGTGAGCAGTGCATTTCTTGCACCAAAATAAAAAGTCCGGCTACGTTGGTGTTTTTCAAAACAAAGGTATTGATTGGTATTAATAAATACTTACATAGGGCTACATAGTCCATTTGCGGGCTCAATGAGGAGAGCAAATAAGGGACGTGGTCATGGCGCTGCTGGTGATGCTGGTGCTGCTGGTGTTGGTGGTGTTGGTGAACCTCCTGTTGGAAGGAGAGGACGTGATCGAGGTGTGCCAGCTACACGCACAAGGGAAACACCTTCCTCAGGTAGCCAACAGAACCTTCACCAGTATATGGTAGGTCCGAATGCCCCTCAACGATTGGTGAGGCCAGAACAAGTACAGGCGATAGTAGATTGGGTGGCTGACAATGCCTCCAGTTCCTTCACATTGTCTCCCTCCCGGTCCCTTGATGAAAGCTCAGAGTTGGCACCTGAACCCCATGGCCATCTGTCTTTCACCCCAACCCCTTGTAAATTAGCCAAGCAGTCTGAGCTCCAAGTCCTGCAAGAGACTCTTATGCTTTTTGATGACTCTCCTGGTGTGCTTTCCGTGGGCCATCCACATAGCGCTGCCCCAGATGTGGAAGACATTGAGTGCACCGATGCCCAACCACTTCTGTTGCAGGATGAGGACATGGAAACACCAGCGCAGCACATTTCTGATGATGATGAAACACAGGTGCCAACTGCTGCAGCTTGCCTCAGTGTGCAGACTGACAAGGAGGGCAGTGGTGAAGGGTGGGTGGAAGATGATGTGGAGGATGATGAGGTCCTAGACCCCACATGGAATGAGGGTCATGCGAGTGACGTGTTGAATTTGGAGGAAGAGGTGGTGGTCGCACAGAGGCACCAGCACAGCAAAAGAGGAAGCAGGTTGCAAAAGCGGAGCGAGCGTCCCCTAGACAGTATGCCTGCTACTACCCACCGCACCCAGGGACCTAGCACACCAAAGGCAGCTCACATGCGTTCCCCCGCGTGGCAGTTCTTCAGACTATGTGCTGACGACAAGACACGAGTGGTTTGCAAGCTGTGCAATGATAGCCTGAGCCGGGGCATAAATGTTCTCAACCTGAGCACAACCCCCATGACCAGGCATCTAAATTCAAGGCACAAGCTGCATTGGAATAATTACCTCAAAATCCAAGAAAGGTCTCGGCCTCCTCCTGCTTCCTCTACTGCTGCTGCCTCGGCCTCTTTCTTCCTCTACCTCTACAGTGACAGTGTCACCTGCCACCCAGCAAACAGACAATATGACAGCAACGCCACCATGTCCGCCACCGTCCCCAAGCATTTCCACATGGTCCCATGGAAGCTTACAGCTGTCCATCTCCCAAACACTGGAGAGAAAGAGGAAGTACCCCCCCACCCACCCGCGATCCCTGGCCCTGAATGCCAGCATTTCAAAATTCCTGGCCTTTGAAATGCTGTCATTCCGTCTGGTGGACACGGACAGTTTCAAAAACCTGATGGCGGTGGCTGTCCCACAGTACGTGATTCCCAGACGCCACTACTTTTCCAGGTGAGCCATCCCTTCCCTGCACAAACAAGTCGGGGACAAGATCAAGTGTGCACTGCGCAACGCCATCTGTGGCAAGGTCCACATAACCACTGATACATGGACCAGTAAGCACGGGCAGGGACGCTATATCTCGCTAACTGCACACTGGGCAAATGTAGTGGCGGGTGGGCCTGAGCCGGCTAGCCATTTGGCGCATGTCCTTCCACCACCGAGGATTGCAGGGCATTTCTCTTTGCCTCCTGTTGCCTCCTCCTCCTACTGCGCTTCCTCCTCCTCGACCACCTACTCATCCGCTCAGCGTAACACCTTCACCACCAACATCAGCACATCCAGGGGGAAACGACAGCAGGCTGTTTTAAAACTGATATGTTTGGGGGATAAACCCCACACTGCGCAGGAGCTGTGGACAGGCATTGAACAACAGACCAATGAGTGGTTGTTGCCACTGAGCCTCAAGCCCGGCCTGGTGGTGTGCGACAATGGCCGAAATCTCGTAGCGGCTCTGGGCCGAGCCGGTTTGATGCACATCCCTTGCCTGGCGCATGTGCTGAATTTGGTGGTACAGAATTTTCCAAAAAAACTACCCGGATATGTCAGAGCTGCTGCATAAAGTGCGGGCCGTCTGTGCGCACTTTCGGGGTTCTCACCCTGCTGCTGCTCCCCTGTCTGCGCTGCAGCAGAACTTCGGCCTTCCCGCTCACCGCCTCATATGCGACGTGCCCACAAGGTGGAACTCCACCTTGCACATGCTGGAGAGACTGTACGAGCAGCAGCAGGCAATAGTAAAGTTTCAGCTGCAGCACGCACGGGTCAGTCGCTCTGCGGAACAGCAACACTTCACCACCAATGAGTGGGCCTCCATGCGAGACCTGTGTACCGTATTGCGGTGTTTTGAGTACTCCACCAACATGGCCTACACACGCCTACACATACTGACTGATGGGTTTCCCCCATTCAACTTCTGGGTCTCCAAATTGGCCACATGGCCTGAGCTTGCCGTTTATGCCTTGGAGGTGCTGGCCTGCCCTGCAGCCAGTGTATTGTTGGAACGTGTGTTTAGCACGGCAGGAGGCATTATCACAGACAAGCGCAGCCGTTTGTCCACAGCCAACGTGGACAAGCTATCCTTTATTAAAATGAACCAGGTATGGATCCCACAAGACTTGTCTGTACCTTGTGCAGAATTAACATTTAGACCGGACTCACACAGCCATTCGTATACATGTTTTTTTGAATAGGCCTCAATATTTTGGGGGCTACCCCAATTATAAACAAACAAAAATACAGTGTTGGCTACCTCCTCCTCCTCCTCGACCACCGCCACTTCCACCTACACTGCCACGGTCACGGCCTAGTCAACCTCTAGGCTCCTACTCCACATCCACCCCCCCTTCCCATTTTTTTTATATGATTTTAATTTCTTTTCCCTATCCCCATTCTTTTGTAGGGCACTTGCCCTACTCTTACCCCCATTTTACTTCCTTTTGCAGCCCTCTAGCACTTGCCAGGACTTTGTTACAGCCATTTTTGTGCCTAAAAGTTTGGGTCCCCATTGACTTCAATGGGATTCGGGGTCCGGGATAAAGTTCGGGCAACATTCGGTGCCGAACCTGGACTTTTTTCCAAAGTTCAGCCGCCACTGAGCGGAGTTAAAGAAGGGGAGAGCAGTCTTACTACCTACCCTAGTGCATAAGGGGAGCTTCTTCAAAATGTGCCACAGATTTAAACTTGGAAAAAGCATTGTATGACTCACTTAACCCCCCCTATTCCCGAGTGTGGTTCGGGGTGAATATTCTGTACCAAGAGCAGTAACCCCGAGTCACACTTGGGATCGCATCGCTGGATCCAAGGCAGCATTACTCACCTTGTCCCCTGGATCCAGCAATGTCCCCCGCTGTGTCCGTGGGCTGTGTCTTCCACCCCATGCCTCTGTGTGCCGTGCTCCGTTCCCTGCGAGCGTCGCGTTGCACGGGGGCGGAGACCGGCGGCAAATTAAAAAAGTGAAACACACAGTAAACATACAGTACACTGTAATCTGTAAGATTACATTACTAAATGAAATCATTTCACATCCCCTTTGTCCCTAGTGGTTTGCCCAATGCCCTGCTTGCACTTTTATATTATATATGTCATTCTTTCTGCCTGGAAACTTGAGAATGTCCATGGCAACCAAAAAGTGTCCCTTTACGTCAAAAGTGATTTTTGATCAGCTAGAAAACAGCGATAGTAAATAAGAATCGTTTGCAGAATTGAGTGATACTGATTTTTGGGAAATTTATCATCAGAAACTGAAAGTGACGACAGCGACAATTCTGCAACTGAGCAAATTTCAGTGTTTTTGGTTTGATTACATTACTGAATACATGTTATTACTATTATGTTATTATTTTTGATAATTATTTATAGTTATTTATTATATTATAATTTATGATTTCATGTTTCAAACTTTATCATACCCGGGATGTCTACTAGACTCTTGTTTGGACAGATTTAAGTGAGTTATTCCTAAGAATTACAGGCCTACAATATAGAACACCAAATTTCCATGCAAAATAATGTACCGCTTTTAGACACAAAAATCTGACATAATCATACCGCCAGGGAGGTTAAGGGGTCAATGAGTTGCGGTAAGACTCCTTTACTTATTCAAGGAATACTGACACATGGTAGTGGACTACAGAAGTTTTTGAAAATATAGGACTTTTATAGATTCATTTTCATACTGAAATTGATATTATTGAGTTTGATGAATTTTACCACATGATGTCACTTTCACTATAGCGCTGGTATATTTATTTCTTTCATATCTTTTATATCTTTCATAAATGCAGTATCCTCTGTGATAAGCCGTAAGACCCCACACACACTATTCGATTTTCTGAAGATTTTTGTCTTCAGATTTACCAAAACCATGTATTGCAAGGGCCTGCCTGATTGCATACAAATTTAAACTCTTAAGGTTTGACCTCATATTATATGGTTTTGGTAAATCTGAAGACAAAAATCTGCAGAAAATCTAATAGTGTGTATGGGGTCTAAGAGTTTAGATTAGCCTTTTCTCAACCTTTTCAACACAGAGGGAGCCTTGAAATAACTTTTAGTCCTCAGGGACCCCCTGCTAAGAATGATTAAATCTTCAACTCGTGATACATTCGTGTGATGGTCAGTGGGAAGAATGCTCCTTACACTTGGGGTCACTGGGAAGAATTACCCCAATATAGATAGCTAAAAAGATCAGGGTTGTTAGCGGGAATCTATCTGAGAGACAGGGACCCATGGAAACTTCTGGAGGAACCCTAGGGTTCCACAGTTCCTTGATCCACAGTCTCTCAGCTTTCTATCCAGAATTTGGACAGCTATGGAACCATAAATGCTAAGAGCTAGAGCTTCTGGGTCCATACTGCACAGAGAAGATCAGTGAACAGATGTTCATCATTCCATGTGGTCCTCGGAGCACTAGATTGAGGCAACACTCAAAATAAATGCACTACAATGCATTACACTACAGTATGTGTGTTGTAGTAGTGTAAGCTAAAAAGTGCACGCAAAGCGGAGTTTCACCCAAAAGTGGAACTTCCGCTGGTCGGAATCCTCCCCCTTTCAGGTGTCACATTTGGCACCTTTCAGGAGGGGGAGGGGGAAGAGGACATCTGTCTTTGACAGATGTTGTTTTCCCAACATCCTGGAGCCCAGGGCCGCAGCCATCAGCAGCCCAGCTCCCTCCTTCTCCTCTGCCAATGAGAAAGCACAGCGGCGGCTCGGACATGTGCAGTAGGGGCCGAACGGCTACACTTCCGGGTTCCCTTATCTCCAATGGGCTGCAGCACTCGTCCAGACGATCCGAAGATCGGTGGGGGGTGCAGACATTGTTGGACTCCAGGACAGGTAAGTGTCCTAAAGTTAAAAGTCAGCAGCTACTGTATGTGTAGCTGCTGGCTTTTAATTTTTTAAAGGAGCGGCAGCAGGCGGCGGACCTCCACTTTAAGCATAGGTCTGAATGAGCCCTAATGGGTGATTCACACCACAAGGTGCATCAGAATAGGTGCTGTAGCAGACATTATAACATACATGGCTGGGATGGCTGGCTGTATAGTATCCCTGCTGGTATGATGGGGGTCCTAAAGGATCTCCCCCGAGGGAAGGAACCTGAATTTAGCGTTCACCATGTAAGCTGTGGGTCGGCAGTGCTAGTGTTGGGGATTTCGAAGGGGCCCAGTGCCTCCTGATTTGATCAGTGCTACCTGGTCTGGCCACTGGTCCGGCCAGGGATTGAGTAGGCAGAGAGCCTGTGGTGTTAGTGCCCCCTGGGAGTGGTGAGTGAGGTCAGTATGGGTTTCAAGAATGAGCACTTGGCCACAATATCTCTTGATTTTTTTCTGCACATATCCTCATGGGCTAAGTCTTTTGGTGGGCGAGACCAGGACAATTTTTGATACCAGGCCTAGCCTCTGCACTCGCAAAGACACCTTTTTTTTTATTTTTGCACATTTCTTTTTTTCTCTCAATGTGTGCATCACCCTGCACTTATAAATGTGTTCCTTTTCATTTGGATGGTAGGGTATGGGTCTTTGGGAATACCCTCAAGTCTAGGGGGAGTTTGTGTGGCCATTAGGGTCCCTCCTCTCCTGCGTTGGGGGATGATGTCTCTGTGGGAGAGCCTCCCACCTAGTACTCTTTGGTCAGTGTAGGCTGATAATGAGGAGCGGGGTCTGCCAGGCCTTTTGGTGTTTGAGTGTGCCTTACTGCCATCAGGAGACTTGTACCCTGGGAGGTGAGGAAGGGGTCTACTTTGGGAGCAGACCAATATGCATTTTCTGTTTCAATATGTTTATTAAAAGTTTTTTTTTTTAAAAAAAGGACACAAATAGTAGGCAAATCATAACATCAAAGAACAAGGCTCACAATGCAGGTAGAATATGTCAAGACATCAATAACAAAAATGAAGAGATCCAACTACAATACCACACAGTCATCTACAACCCAAAGGATCGCAATATAAAGTATAAGTTCAACATAGTGATAAAGAACTCTTGTAAAAACATGTAGCAATCCTACGCAGGGACCCCCAAAAAGGGGAGGTAATAGAATCTTGGCATCTCCACCACCCACCGGCCAGCCGACATGGGTAATGAGTATACAAAGTGCTCTACAAAAAGTACTATCAAAGTAGTTAGGTAGGATTCCAATATGAATGGTTTGGCAACCTGTGTATAGAAAAATTATGCTTGACTTATTTTTTTTAGTGCAGAGGTGCATTGACAGCTATTTTAAATGTGATATCTGCTAGCAATGCCCCTAATTGCACAAAAAATGCATGCATTGCAGTGCAACACATTTTGGTGTAAATGGCTCTAAATGAACAATCAATATGAGAAAATAAGGTTCATTAATCTAGAAATAAACATTCAACCCGTCTCAGAAGTATAAGTTTACAAGTGTAGGTGTGGACCCACACTATAATCCACCCTTTAATGCCTGAGGCCACCAGAATAACTACATTTGCTCTACATAATTAGCTAAGAGATACCAGGTTAGACTTGTTATGCAACCTGTGACACCAACACAAATATACTTTTGAGCTGGCATTTGCTGGAAGGTTGCACAGAAAAGTAAAATTTCTACCTTTGTCAGTCTAAACCAGGGGTAGGCAACCTTAGAGAGATGGAGATCTACTTGAACAACACCAATGAAGTCAAAGATCACGGGGCACAGTGTCTTGTTGTTAGGGCCAGTTCACACCAGAACGCAATGCCAGAAAGGCATGCTCCATGTGTGTTTCCTGCACCATGTTCAAAACGCACTGCCTTTATTTTATACTGCGGGTGATGATACATTGTTAACCCCAAATGTAGATTGCAAACGCAGTGGACATAAAAAAAAGGATTGCAGGGTTTGGGGGTGTGCTATGCTCAGAATGCAGGGTTCAAGAGTGCATTACCCTCAGAATGCAGGGTTAAGGAGTGGGTTACCCTCAGAATTCAGGGTTCATGGATGTGTTGCGCTCAGAAAGCAAGGATCAGGAGTGTGTTATGCTCAGAATGCAGGGTTTAGGAGTGCAATGTGCTCACAATGCAGGGATCAGGAGTGTGTTACACTTAGAATGCAGGGATCAGGAGTGCTTTGCACTTAGAATGCAGGGATCAGGAGTGCTTTGCGCTCAGAATGCAGGTATCATGAGTGCGTTGTACTCAGAATGCAGGGATCAGGAGTGTGTTGCGCTTAGAATGTAGGGATCAGGCATGCCTTGCATTTAGAATGCAGGGATCAGGAGTGCATTACGCTCAGAATGCAGGGATCAGGAGTGCTTTGCGCTCAGAATGCAAGGATCAGGAATGCTTTGTGCTCAGAATGCAGGGATCAGGAGTGCATTGCATATAGTTAAATAGTTACATAGTTAGTGAGGTTGAAAAAAGACACAAGTCCATCAAGTCCAACCTATGTGTGAGCTTTTATGTCAGTATTACATTGTGTATCCCTCAATGTTGGGGTCCCTTAGGTGTCCATCTACAGGCAGTCCCCGAGTTACGAATGGGTTACGGACTGTAGGTTCGTTCTTAAATCAAATTTGTTTGTAAGTCAGAACTGTACATTTGTAAGTGTAACTTCAACCTGTGCAGTGATGTGGGATGTTCCGGGCACTGCTATGTATGCAGTTGTGTTATTTGGGGCTCTTGTGGCTTTGCTATACAGCACTGTGGGATGTGTCTGGCGCTGCTCGGCCGTATCCGAGACCAGTGTGGAGTGCAAGCAGCCAGCAGTGACATCATACCACCCACATTTGTAAGTAGGAGTCGTTCGTAACTCGGATGTTCGTAACTCGGGGACTGCCTGTAATCGTTTTTTGAAATTATCTATGCTCCCAGCTGAAACCACTGTATGTGGAAGAGAATTCCACATCCTCACTGCTCTTCTCGTAAAGAACCCTCTACGCAGTTTAAGGTTAAAAGCCTTTCTTCTAGTTTTAGTGAATGGCCGCATGTCTTTGTGTACTCCCTTGTGCAGAATAGTTTTGTCCCTATTTTGGGGTCACCAGTACAGTATTTGTACATTGAAATCATATACCCTCTCAAGCATCTCTTCTCCAGAGAGAATACGTTCAGTGCTTGTGATCTTTTCTCATAACTAAGGTCCTCAAATCCCTTGATTAGCTTTGTTGCCCTTCTCTGAACCCTTTCCAGTTCCAGGACATCCTTTCTGAGGACTGGTGCCCAGAACTGGATGGCGTACTCCGGGTGCGGCCTCACCAGAGACTTGTAGAGTGGAAGAATTATTGATTTATCCCTGGAGTTAATCCCTTTCTTGATGCATGCCAACATTTTGTTTGCTTTGCATGCCGCAGCTTGGCATTGCATGCCATTGCTGAGCCTGTCCTCTACTAGGAACCCTAGGTCCTTTTCCATCCTAGATTCCCCCAGAGGCTCTCCCCCTAGTGAGTAGTTTGCGTTCATATTCTTGGTACCCAAATGCATTATTTTACATTTTTCTATGTTATACCTCATTTGCTACTTATCTGCCCACCCCATTAATTTGTTTAGATCTTCTTGCAAGGTTTCCATATCCTTTGGAGAAATGATTGCCCTGCTTAGCTTGGTATCATCCTCAAATATTGAGATTGAGCTGTTAACCCCATCCTTTAGATTGTTTATGAATAAATTGAATAGAATTGGTCCCAGGACAGATCCCTGGGGAACCCCACTTTCTACACCAGACCATTTTGAGTACTCCCCATTTATCCCCACCCTCTGGACTCGCCCCTGTAACCAGTTTTCAATCCACGTACACACCCTTTGATCCATGCCGACAGACCTTAGTTTCTACATTAAGCGTTTATGGGGAACTGTATCAAATGCTTTTGCAAAATCTAGATACACCACGTCTACAGGCCTTCCTTTATCTAGATGGCAGCTCACCTCCTCATAGAAGGTTAATAGATTGGTTTGGCCAGAACGATTTTTTATGAAACCGTGCTGATTACCGCTAATGATCCCGTTTTCATTACAATAATCTTGTATATAATCCCTTATTATTCCCTCCAAGAGCTTGCATATTATTGATGTTAAGTTAAATGGCCTGTAGTTCCCAGGAATGTATCTTGGTCCTTTTTTATATATTGGTGCTACATTGGCTTTTCTCCAATCAGCTGGTATCATACCAGTCAGTAGACTGTTCTTAAAAATTAGGTATAATAGTCTGGCAATTTCTTGACTGAGTTCCTTAAGGACCCTCGGGTACAAGCCATCTTGTCCTGGTGACTTATTAATGTTAAGTTATTCATAGTTTTATCCTCAGTTAGTAATGAGGGTGCTTCCTGTGACGTGTCGTGAGGACCAAAACTGTAGTTTTGGATACTTGAGCCCCCCATTTCCTTTGTGAATATTGAGGCGAAAAATAAGTTTAACACCTTTGCCATCTCTCCATCCTTTGTAACCAGATTCCCTTCATCATTCTTTATGGGGCCAATATGATCTGACCTCCCTCTCTTAGTATTTATATACTTAAATCAGGAGATCAGGAAATCAAGAGTGTATTGCGCTCAGAATGCAGGGATCAGGAGTGTGTTGCATTTAGAATGCAGGGTTCAGGAAGGCATTGCACTCAGAATGCAAGGTTAAGGAGTGTGTTATGCTCAGAATGAAGGGATCAGTAGTGTGTTGCACTCACAATGCAGGGATCAGGAGTGCATTGTGCTCAGAATGCAGGGATCAGGAGTGGGTTTCGCTCACAATGCAGAGATCAGGAGTACATTACACTCAAAATGCAGGGATCAGGAGTGCGTTACGCTCAGAATGCAGGGTTTAGGAGTGTGTTACCCTCAGAATGCAGGGATCAGGAGTGCGTTTCGCTCAGAATGCTTGGATTAGGGATGTGTTATGATTAGAATGCAAGGATCAGGAGTGCGTTACGCTCAGAATGCAGGGATCAGGGGTGCATTATGCTCAGAATGCAGGGATCAGGAGTGTGTTATGCTCAATATGCAGGGATTGGGGCGGTCGAAGGGTGGTAGAGGACACTGCCATAGCAGTGTCCACTGCCCCCTTCAAATCATCCCCCCCACCACACACACACACACACACACACACACACTCCTCTTCCCCCCTTCTCTCCCATTGCAGCATTCCATAGCATCCTACCTTTGCACATATAAGAGGCAACACAGTTCTGGACAGGGGGAGGGAGCAGGATCTGGGTGAGTGACATTTCATATTGACAAGCTAGTGATTGGTTGCTTATGACCTAGCAACCGATCACCTGCGGGTTAACTAGAAAAGTTAATTTGGCCAGCTTCTCTGCTCACCCTCTGTCCTGAGCTGTGCTGCTTCTCGCTCTCTGCTGTACACCAATGACAGCGTCGGAGGAGGCAGGAGGGGAGGGAGAGAGGAGGACCGAAGGCTCGGCGGAGGAGGCTAAGGGCGGAGAGAAGACCAGCCACTATCAGTAGGAGGCGGGGATCGGTGGCGCAGACCTGTTCCTGGTCTACCTGCCACCTACCCGCGGTTGACAGGTAGCCCGCGATTGACGGGTTGTCGACTCCCGGCCTATACCAACTTTTCCCAACAAGGGTTTCTTCACAGGTTGCTAAGGTTTCCTTGAAAAATCAACAATTTCTACTGCTCAGACAAGTAACCACTGACTCCAGTTATTTGTAAAGTGAATTCTTCTCACTGGGAACCAGCAATGACCACAATTATAAGGGAGCTCCACTCCACTGGTCACTAATGAAAGGGGACACTTCACTGGCCATCAAAGTGAGGAAACACTGCAATTTTCACTGACAGTGTTTATTTTCTGGCCATTGTTTTTATATCAATTTTATTTAATGCATAATTTCATTACTCTTACCAGCACATAATTTACTAGAAGGGATTCCTTGAGACCTGAACATTATTTCAAGGGTTCCCCCTTGCTAAAAAGGTTGAGAAATGTCAGTCTACTCTAGACATTAAAAACACAACTTTCCCACTGTATATTTTTTCTTTTTCTGTTGTAGGTATGAAGGCCTACAGGTCTATTTTCTACTACTCTGCTCTTTGGGAATATTAAAACGTGTGGTAACCTACACAGTTTAATGGTTTAACAAATCAAGGCCAGATTAGAGAAAACTTTAACTGTGGAAGCTGTGCCCAAAAAAGGACAAGCAGAGGACAAAGGACTAGTCACCCGTAGGCAGGTAGAGGTTAAAGAGGAAGTAAACCCTGATATGGGGTTTACTTCCTCTATATTCCCCTGCAAAGTAGAAGCATAATGGGCTACTATGCATCACTTACCTGCAAACAAAGCCTGCGATGTCCAGCGCTGTCCCCTGTACAGGCAGCATCCATCTTCAGCCCCTCTCCTTTCTGGGGCCGCGACTCCGGGAGCCGCCAGTCTTAGCACGCTCTCAGTGAAGAAACAGCATGAAGGCTGTTTCTTCACTGCGCATGTGCCGAATGACGTCGGCAGTGCGAGTACACTGTATATCTCCTAAACCGTGCAGGTTTAGGAGATATGCAGGGCACCTACAGGTAAGCCTTATTATAGACTTACCTGTAAGTTAAAGTGGTTGTCCCGGGTTGACAGCCACTTTAATTCTGTATGGTTAATTGTGTTCCTGGGTTTTTCTTTTGGTGAGCTTTGCTGGGTCTGACCCACTGGTTCCATGTGATATAAAAGGAATTGGGGGTCTGCATCCGGGGGGGCCTGGGGTCCGAAGCTGGGAGCTAGAGAGATTTCCTGTTCCCGCTATTAGGGGAGACAGCTGGGACTTGCAGCCCTTCTTAAAGAACCCTCTGATGGGCTCTCATCCTATGCAGGTATGATGGGACAGCCACAAGCCTGATGTTAGGGACTAGAGATGTTAGCAAAAGACTGCACCTTGTGAATGTCATAATGCTAAATTATTTTAAAGTAAAGCCTTTGAAACTTTGCCTTTGCCTGATCTTAAGTTACTCAAGGAGTGTAATGCAAGTAACTGGCACATATAATCTACAGCTCAGGTCACTACACACATTGGGGTATGAAGATAAAGATACAAGAGTAAGACAATGTGAAGATACAGTGGTTACCAAGTGTAGCACCCCCATAGTGATAGTAGCGTTTTGTAATGAGTTTTTGCTAGGAGAGGCAAAATTTAGTCAGGCCTGACTGCAAGTGCACTCCACTGGAGTCGGTGAGTGACAGACACTGGGAGCTGGAAGAGAGGAATAGTGGACAGCCTGTGGAAGCCTTGGCCAGTCAGGGGAAGGAGCGTCACTGTAAGGAGAGCAGGTCGGAAGTAGCCGTAGAAGTCGGAATGACGTAACGCGTAAGGGCGTGCTCACGCGGTGACTGGAAGTGACATGACAGGGGCAAGTTCCTGTTGGAGGAACGGAGCTAGCTGACTGGGTGAGACTGCTCCTTGTTCCCAGAGCATTCAACTTGTTTAACAGTGTGCTGCATGATCTGACTATCACTTTTTAAAGCTTGTAAGTGTGTTTTATATGGGGGCTTAAATAATAGTGAAGATTGTACTACACTATGTGGAGCCTTTTTTGCCTAGTGAGATGTTGGAGGATTAAAGGGGAGCCTAGATGACTTCAGCTTCACTGGTTTAAAGGGTCTACTGGCTTTCAAACTCTGGTAATTGCATACCCATAGGGGAGCAAGGCGCACGCGGTGGTCCTACGTGGTCAAGTGGGCTGTATTGTGTGACACCTTATAGAAACTACTTTTCATCAGTTTTTCTATCTCCCTCAACACGTGGCAACATATTGGTGGACTTTAATGACTTTTATTTGAGCTCTTTTTTCTTGCATGTGTAATTTCTATCAAGTGTTTAGTATGTAGATCGCTGTGCATTGAGTCTGAGTGTGGGGAGACCAATGATGATTTATATGGTTTAATTAATTGAGTATTCTGAACAGCAGCTCAATTACTGCATGGTCCTGTCTGAATGATAAGGCTAATGCAGAAACTGAGGTCTCATTATTCCTAAGTGCTGATTAATGTACCAACAGAGAGCCCATAGGGTACATTTTTTGTTTGTTTTTTTACAAAAATGCTACATGGTTGAGAAAGAGTTATGCTTTGCCTGGAGATGGGTTTAAAGTCATTTCAAAAAGACTGTTTTAAAAAAAACATTAACAGCTTTTTATTCCAATATGTGATTAGCCTGACTCATCCTACGTTGCTAAATACATCCAAAAACAAAGCAAAAGAAATATGAGGAACTGTGAGGAACTATGACACATAAGCATAAGATGTCTGTAAATAATACAAATGTGACTTTCTAAATCATTGTGTATTTTTCTGTGCCATCATGCTGCTTTTGCTATTGCTTGTTCTCTTTTTATTCAGATTGTATTTATTAATAAAAAACGGAAAATTTATTGTCAAATACTTACCGTAATTTTCCTTTCCTGATGGACTCCATGGCAGCATACGTGTGGGTTAAGCCCCGCCTCTACTACCCTATAGGACTCCTCTCCCATAAATCTTTGCTCCGAGCAGCATGCCGTGTTCCGTAACTAGCCTACTTGTAGAGCTCTGGGAGGGATTCCTGCTGCCATGGAGTCCATCAGGAAAGGAAAATTACGGTAAGTATTTGACAATAAATTTTCCGTTTTACTGACAGACTCCATGGCAGCATACGTGTGGGAAATAACTCGCCAGACACACCCGGGTGGGCACAAATGCTGAACAAAGATTTAATTAATACCGTCCATTTGACAGTACATTCAGACCAAAATTAACAGAAGACAAAGCCTCAGGCTCCACGCAATAATGCGACATAAACGTGTGAATAGACGACCAGGATGCTGCCCTGCAGATCACATCGGGTGCAACATGGCGCGCGGCCTCCCATGAGGTCGATACACTCCTTGTTGAATGTGCCGTCACCGCCTGTGGAGGCACCAATCCCCTCGCTCTATAGGCCCACTGAATTGCTTGAACGATCCAAGTGGAAATGGATCTGACTGAAGCCCGAAGCCCCTTCTTATTTCCATTAGACAGCACAAAGAGATAATCTGACTGGCGAAAGGAAGCAGTGGCTTCTAAATACAGCTTTAGGGTGGCTCCTACATCCAGGGGATGTTAGTCTTGGCCTTCCGGAGTTTTGAAGGAGGGTAGGACGATTTTTTGGTTCTGGTGAAAGACTGAGGATACCTTGGGATTGACTCCCAACATCGGAATCAGAACCACCCTATCCGGGAAGAAAGTCAAAAAGGGTTCTCTAGCTCCCAGGACTTGGATTTCTGAGACCCTCTTTGCAGATGTGATAGCTACTAGGAAGGCTGTCTTCATCACCAATTCCTTAACTGAGATCTCCCTGCCTGCGAGAGAAAGTCCAGAACCAAAGGTAGATCCCATTTAGGAAACTGTGGCCTTCTCTGAGGTCTGAGCCTGATTGCTCCCTTAAAAAACTGCTGGACTAGGGCGTGTTTGGCCCAGGACACCCCTGTAAATACCGAGATGGCTGACACCTGAACCCGGAGGGAGCTCACAGAGAGGGACAGGTCCAATCCAGACTGCAGGAAACTCAGCACATCGTGAACTGCTGGCGATTCACACTGCGTAGACTTGGATGCCATGTGACCCCCAAATCTAGACCATATCCTTTCGTAGACTTTATTGGTACTCCTCCTCCTTGCATTCAGAAGCGTGGGGATCGCTTCCGCCGGACATCCTAGAGCCTCCAACCTCCCCCTCTCAAGAACCAGGCCCTCAGTTGTAAACGGTTCGGGCATGGGTGCAGGATTGCCCCTTGGGACAACAGATCTGGCCTGAGAGGGAGGGGAACTGGATCCCGGAAACTGTGAAGGAGCAAGAGGGGAAACCAGGGCCTGTTGGGCCAATACGGAATCACTGCCACTATTTCCACCGTCTCCCGCCTGAGCCTCTTCAGAAACTGGAGAACGACTGGCACTGGAGGAAAGGCGTAAGCCCTGCGGAAAATCCACTGATCCGTAAGCGCGTCTACCCCGAAGGCCTGGGGATCCCGAAATCTTGTGTAGTACTTTGCCAGTTTCTTGTTGAAAGGAGAGGCGAAGAGATCGACCTCCGGAGAGACCCCTAACATTGTGATCCAATGAAACACATCCTCGTGGAGAGCCCACTCGTTGTCCAGACGGACCCGCGAGAGGAAGTCCGCCTGGACATTCTGGACTCCGGGCAGATATGTTGCAGAGAGGTTGGCTAAGTTCTTCTGAGTCCAGGACATAATTGATCTTGTCTCCTGCAGAAGAGACAGACTCCGTGTGCCCCCGTTTCCTTATATAGGCCACCGCCGTCGTGTTGTCCAGGCGGAGAAGGACCGACGCCCCCGATGTCAGGTGGTGGAAGGCCAGGAGTGCCCGGAATGCCGCCCTCAGCTCCAGAACATTCAAGACCATCCCCCTACTTCTGACAGGCAGTGTGCTCCCCAGCCCCTGCTGCTGGCATCTGAAGTTATTGTGATCCACACAACAGGGCGGATGGAATGACAGTTGGTCAGGTTCTTCCTCTGGAGCCACCACGGAAGAGAGCACCTCATGGCAGAAGTGATGCGAATGCATTGACTTTTGTCGCCCGATGACCACAATGGTCCCGATGATCTTTAGGCATTGGAAGGCACTGAGGTGGGAGGAGGTGAGGGCTGGGTGGATCCGATCGCGAACTGACACAATCTTCTCTTCCGGCAGGGAAATGGTGCCCTTCACTGTGTCGAAGAGGGCCCCAAGGAAGACCAGGGACCGAGACGGTTCCAGCTGACTTTTTTCCCTGTTCAAAACCTAGCCATAGGTCTGAAGAGTGGTTATGACTAACCCTTTGTGCTCCAATAACTGAGACCTGTCCTGAGCCAGTACAATGAGGTCGTCCAGATAATGATGTAAACGAACCCCCTTGGTCCTCAGCAGGGCCACCACGGCCAGTAGCACCTTCGAGAATACCCTCGGAGAGGTCGTCAACCCGAAGGGAAGGCAGGTGAATTGTAAATGACACCGCCCTATGGCGAACCTCAGGAAATTTTGAAGGTCCTCCCCAACTGGAACATGGAAATATGCGTCTTTTAAATCTATGGGGATCAGCCAATCCCCAGGCTGGACCGTTTGTTGTATTGTGGCAAGCGACTCCATCTTGAACCTTTCCTTCACGATGAAGAGGTTTAGGAAGGTCAAATCTATCACCGACCTCCAGGTGCCATCTTTCTTCTTTACCAAAAAGAGGGGAGAATAAATTCCTCGGCTTCGAACTGCTTCGGGGACGGGAATGACAGCACCCTTTTCCAATAAAAAGCCTACGTAATCCAGTAGGATCTTTCTTTTCCCTTCGTTTGCAGGGAGGGCGGTGGGAACAAATCTGTTTCTGGGTAGCCTGCTGAAGGCCCAAGCATGGCCCACTGAAACCGTCTTGACGACCCAGACGTCCTGTATTGAGGCCACCCAGACCTGCCGAAAGTGGAGAAGACGAGCCCCCACCTGGCCTGTTGGGCGGGCCCAATTTCAAAAGGATTTCCCCGCTTCCCTGTCTCCCGATGCTGTGCCTTTCGCCTCCTTCTTACCGGCAGCTTGCCTTGACCTCCACGGTCTAGAGAATTCTCGGCCTGGCTTATAGGCACGTGCCTGGCTGGCCCGTTCTTGATATTGCCTCTTCGCAAAGCCTCTTCTCTGGCCCTGCCCTCGCCGATCCTGGGGAAGGAATCCCGATTTACCCCCAGTGGCCCGGGTTATGGCAGAATCCAACTTGTTGCCAAAGAGTGATGACCCGTCAAACGGGATACGACACCAATTCTGTTTAGACGACGGATCCGCCAACCATGGGCGAAGCCACAGAGCACGCCTGGCGGTTACCGCGAGTAGCATTACCCGAGGCGAATAATATCAATCGATGCCTCACCCAGGAAGGCGGACACCAGTCTCAGCTCTTGGAGGGGCGAGCCGTAGCCAGTTCTTCAGAGACATTCCTGAGTGACTCATCCACTCTGTCGGTCCACAGCTCCATGGCCTTGGAAATTGTCGCTAAGGCCAGCGCTGGCCGACAGATATGCTCGCTTCAAATCGGCCTCAATTCTTCTGTCCAGGGCGTCTCTGAAAGAAACTGAATCCTCCAGAGGGAGGGTGACGTGCCTAGCCAATCTTAATATGGCTGCATCAATCAGAGGCGCTGACTCCAAATTCCTCACCTCTTCCTCCCTAAAGGGATACATTTTTTGCACTTTACGCAACATGGGGTTCTTCCTTTCTACCTTGCCCCACTCCTCGGAAATTACCTCCCCCAGTTCCGCCAAGAAGGGAAAGCTGACATGCTCCTTCTTCAGCTGTCTGAAGTACTTCCTTTGTTTGGAGGGGGCCGCCACTGGCTCTTCCCATTTTAGAGCATCTTTCACTGCTGCGACTAAAGGAGCCACCAGGACGAAGTCAAAACCCACTATAGGGTTCTTCCGACTCCGAGTCGGAGTCCGATGGTATGGAAAAGTGGCTTGGCTGTGAAGAACCCCAGGATTCCTGAGTCGGGGGACCGCCACTGGCTGTTTGCTTTGCTGGGGCGTAAGAAGGTCCCGCGGGTGACTCGTGGGATTGGCCGGTTTCCAACTCCTTTAGAGATTCTCTAACGGCCTTTTTGACCAGGGTTTTCAACTGGTCTGACCCTCTTTCACCTACTGCTTTAGTGTAGCAGGGGTCCCACAGGGACTTGCCCAATGGCACCTGGCATTTGCACCCCCAGCACGCATACTCCGGGGGATGGTCCGGGCGTGCCTTGGAGGGGTGTGCCGAGTCTCTCTCATGGCGTCTTGCGCTGGAGGACGAGCCATGGTGCTTGGTGCCAGATGATGAGTGCCGGTCATGGGATTTAGAAGATGAACTCTTTCTATGTGAGCCTATCGGACCTGGAAGAGCTGAAATGAAAGAAAAACAACAAAAGACATCAGTGCGGAGACTCCCCGAGACTCCTGGCCCCCCACCCCCCCTCCCTCAGCAGGACCCCCCAGTACCTGCTGCGAGAGGGCTGGCCACAGGCAGGCGGTGACGCATCTTCGGAGCCAAGTACCTCCATGGTGCTGTACCTTTAAGACGACAAGGGGGGCATCAGTATTATGCACATACACGAAAACCACCCCCCCCAACACACCCACACTACCTTCTATCTGAAGGCTAGGGTGTGGGGAAGCTGCCGCTAAGACCCACAAGATGTTCCCAATGTCTTCAGGCCCCTGTGGACTGATGGGGGCTGCACCGGACCCCCAACTGGGAGAAAAAAAGAAACAGGTACAATACATAATACTGCCATGAGCATAGAACCACATAGAGGGGGAAAAAAAAGAACGATCTCACCACTCCAGCGCCTGAACATCCAGGCAGGCCAAGGGAATATACACACCCATGCCAGTCTTATCCTCTTCTTGGGGTAAAGGGCCACCTGCTAATAGCAAGGCTTTTGGCCATAACTGCAGACTGTCACCACTGCATGTGCCAACTTACCACCCCCTCCATCCCCTGCTAATAGCTAGGGTTTATTGGAGATCAGCGACCCACTCCATGGTCGCCTCTTGGCCGCTTGTTCGAGGCAGGAGCTTCATTCAGGTAGCAGGAACCTCACGTGGTCCCGAGAGGAGGACAAAAAAGGAACACGGCATGCTGCTCGGAGCAAAGATTTATGGGAGAGGAGTCCTATAGGGTAGTAGAGGCGGGGCTTAACCCACACGTATGCTGCCATGGAGTCTGTCAGGAAAGCATTTTTTATATGACTGCCTTGTTTACATAGGCCAGTGGTTCTCAACTCCTGTACTCGGGACCCACTAACAGGCCAGGTTTGCAGGATAACTGAAATACATCACAGGTGATATCATTTGCTGCTCAGTGATTGCAGTATTCTAGTCTGCATCTCCCCAAGGTAATACTTAAAATCTGGCCTGTTGGTGGGTCCTGAAGACAGGAGTTGAGAACCACTGACATAGGCAGATCCCTGTTCTGCCTCGCTGTGGAGCAATTGAGGGTGGCTGGTGGATGTCGTGTCCGCCGGACCCAAGCATTAGCTCCCCCTCCGCGGAGTGGGCGCACGTGCCCGCCAAAGCCCACAGTATCTATTGCATGAATCAACGTACAGGTACGTTGTTTTGTGCAATAGAGCCGCCCTGCAGCAGTATATATGCGGTGGGTGGTCTTTAAGCGGTTAAGTTAGACATATCAACCATACAAAAAACTGAAAAAAAAGGGAACCCCAACCCATCACTACACAGTCCAGAACCATATAAAAAATAACTACTAAAAACAAGTAATATACAGTGGGTACGGAAAGTATTCAGAACCCCTTAAATTTTTCACTCTTTGTTATATTGCAGCCATTTGCTAAAATCATTTAAGTTCATTTTTTCCCCTCATTAATGTACACACAGCACCCCATATTGACAGAAAAACACAGAATTGTTGACATTTTTGCAGATTTATTAAAAAAGAAAAACTGAAATATCACATGGTCCTAAGTATTCAGACCCTTTGCTGTGACACTCAAATATTTAACTCAGGTGCTGTCCATTTCTTCTGATCATCCTTGAGATGGTTCTACACCTTCATTTGAGTCCAGCTGTGTTTGATTATTCTGATTGGACTTGATTAGGAAAGCCACACACCTGTCTATATAAGACCTTACAGCTCACAGTGCATGTCAGAGCAAATGAGAATCATGAGGTCAAAGGAACTGCATGAAGAGCGCAGAGACATAATTGTGGCAAAGCACAGATCTGGCCAAGGATACAAAAAAATATTCTGCTGCACTTAAGGTTCCTAAGAGCACAGTGGCCTCCATAATCCTTAAATGGAAGACGTTTGGGACGACCAGAACCCTTCCTAGAACTGAGCTATCAGGGGAGAAGAGCTTTGGTGAGAGAGGTAAAGAAGAACCCAAAGATCACTGTGGCTGAGTTCCAGAGATGCAGTTTGGAGATGGGAGAAAGTTGTAGAAAGTCAACCATCACTGCAGCCCTCCACCAGTCAGGGCTTTATGGCAGAGTGGCCCAACGGAAGCCTCTCCTCAGTGCAAGCCACATGAAAGCCCGCATTGAGTTTGCTAAAAAAACACCTGAAGGACTCCAAGATGGTGAGAAATAAGATTCTCTGGTCTGATGACTCCAAGATAGAACTTTTTGGCCTTAATTGTAAGCGGTATGTGTGGAGAAAACCAGGCACTGCTCATCACCTGTCCAATACAGTCCCAACAGTGAAGCATGGTGGTGGCAGCATCATGCTGTGGGGGTGTTTTTCAGCTACAGGGACAGGACGACTGGTTGCAATCGAGGGAAAGATGAATGCGGCCAAGTACAGGGATATCCTGGACGAAAACCTTCTCCAGAGTGCTCAGGACCTCAGACTGAACAATGACCCTAAGCACACAGTTAAAATAATGAAGGAGTGGCTTCACAACAACTCCGTGACTGTTCTTGAATGGCCCAGCCAGAGCCCTGACTTAAACCCAATTGAGCATCTCTGGAGAGACCTAAAAATGGCTGTCCATCAACGTTCACCATCCAACCTGACAGGACTGGAGAGGATCTGCAAGGAGGAATGGCAGAGGATCCCCAAATCCAGGTGTGAAAAACGTGTTGCATCTTTCCCAAAAAGACTCATAGCTGTATTAGATCAAAAGGGGGCTCCTACTAAATACTGAGCAAAGGGTCTGAATACTTAGGACCATGTGATATTTCAGTTTTTCTCTTTTAATAAATCTGCAAAAATTTCAACAATTCTGGGTTTTTCTGTCAATATGGGGTGCTGTGTGTACATTAATGAGGGAAAAAATGAACTTAAATGATTTTAGCAAATGGCTGCAATATAACAAAGAGTGAAAAATTTAAGGGGGTCTGAATACTTTCCGTACCCACTGTATATAAATTATGGGATTTCTAAATATGAAGATTCTAACCAGCATTTCCCTTTACAGTCAAATTTAAACATAACATTACACTATTATTATTATTCAGGATTTATATAGCGCTTTACAATATAAACATAAAAAAACATGTTTGCTCTTCAAATAAAATACACTTGTTCAACTCCTGTAACTATTCAGATATTGTAGGGGGAGAAGCTGATACCCATTTAATGATAATCATTCTCCAGGCAGCAAAAAGTGACCTAGAAACTGCCAAGGATTGTGAGGTAACAGAGGTACGCTGACTGGGGGAGTGGGCAAAGGCTTGTCATGTCCTTCCAAATGCAACACAAACATCACTACAAGTGTGTAGGACATGTGATGAAGCAACTTATGGAGGAATCCTGTACTTTGGGTACTGCACATATGTGGCAGGAAGGACGTTTGATTCTTCACATGACTGCGGCTCCCGCCTCATCCCTGGCATTGGTGAGCATGCCTTTGAGTAAAGTGTTACCCCACGTGCAAGGGTTAGTGATCCGGTTGAATGCCTGGCATAACCTAAAGAACACCAGGGGGTATGCAGTTCGGAATAGACAGCATGGGTACACCACAGGACTGCTTCATTCCTGTCTCACCCCCCCTCGCAAACATTACACAGAGCGATGAAATATAGAGTAAGGGGATCCCTGTTTGTGTTTCTTGGTGTCTAATAAAGGTCTTTGCGGTAAAAGCCAAGGAAGATTAGACTACTGTAGTGTATCAATGCTTTTACTAAACAGAAAAGCCACACATACAACTGAACAAAACACAATTCATAGTTGCAAAATATGCCTGCAACATGCACAAGCCATTTATCCTTTCAAGCAAAATAAGCAAGTACAATATTTATGCATTTGCAAAAAGTAAACTAAACAGTTACTCATCTGCTATAAAATCCCCTAAATATCCACAATGTTGCTTCAGAGCAGGAAATAAAAGGAAATCTCATCAATTGGACAAAGATAGAAAGTAATATAAAAGCCAAGTGTTTTTAGCCATTCCCAATCATTTATTCCACTTTTTACCACAGTAATTTATCTTCATGCATACCTTCACTATCAATTGTTAGCAACACCAGCTGTAGGGTATGGGGAACAAATTGAATTTGAATGAAACACAATTTAGAATAGTTCAGTCAATAAATATTTTTTTACAATACAATACTTTATTAAAGCACTTTTGAGTGTATCTGCATTCTCCTAGTCTCCTTGAAAGTCCACAAATACATGTTATTATCGCCAGTGAACTCTACCTAATGCAGCTTTCTGTAATAGTTTGCAACAAGGCTGCACTGCTCCTGACTTCAGGGCAGTTGTCACTATCATGTTGTACTTGCTTGTACTTGAGTGGGATAGCAAAATGTTGCAGAGGTGTAGCTATGAGCCTTTTCCCTGCTGTTTTTCAGGCCTGTACCTTGTCAATCAGCACTTGGCCATACCTAATCCATCCCAGTGCTTTCTAGATTAACAGCACTTCCTCTGTTAGTGAAACTCTCCTATTGTGAGCTGCAGTGTCTGGGGAGGGGGGGGGTGTATGTGAGCAGTGAAATTTATTGAAAGGACACCAAAAAATTACTGACAATACCCATTGTTTTTTACTGACACAATATATGAAATTTACAGATAGAGCCAAATTGTTTACATATACTTCAAAAAAGTACATAAAATTACCATTTTCAGTGAAAACATAAATATTTAAGCTACAAACATGTAGCTAGTGCGATTGGCAACATGTTTAAGGTATATAAAAAACAAAAACATATTTCTACTTTTACATGAAGGTCAGGGTAATAAAACTATGCACAAAGTTCCCCCTTACATAAGAGTCTGTAGGGTTCCCCTTTACAGTGCAAGGGGGAACTCTGCAGACCCTGATGTAAAAGGGAACACTGTGGACTGTGATGTAAAGTAGAAATCTGTGGAGTCTGATGTGAGGGGTAACTCTGCGGACCCTGTTGTAAAGGAGAACTCTACAGACCTTGATGTACACTGCCTTGAAAACGCATTCACACCCCTTTAAATTTTCCACATTTTGTCATGTTACCACCAAAAACGTAAATGTATTTTATTGGGATTGTATGTGATAGGTGCAGTGTTGGTTTTCCGTCACACATAGCATTTTGCTTTTAGGCCAAAAAGTTAAATTTTGGTCTCATCTGACCAGACCACCTTCTTTTATATGTTTGTTGTGTCCCCCACATGGTTTCTCACAAACTGCAAATGAGATTTCTTATGGCTTTCTTTCAACAATGGCTTTCTTCTTGCCACTCTATTAAGGTCATGGATTTGTTGAGTGCACAACTAATAGTTGTCCTGTTGACAGATTCTCCCACTTGAGCTGTGGATCTCTGCAGCTCCTCCAGAGTTAACATGGGCCTCTTGGCTGCTTCTCTGATTAATGCTCATCTTGCCTGGCCTGTCAGTTTAGGTGGACGGCCATGTCTTGGTAGGTTTGAAGTTGTGCCATACTCTTTCCATTTTCAAATGATGGATTGAACAGTGCTCTGTGAGATGCTCAAAGCTTGGGATATTTTTTTTATAACCTAACCCTGCTTTAAACTTCTCCACAACTTTATCTATGACCTCATCTGTCTGGTGTGTTCCTTGGCCTTCATGATGCTGTTTGTTCACTAGGGTTCTCTAACAAACCTCTGAGGGCTTCACAAAACAGCTGTATTTATACAGAGAATAAATTGCACACAGGTAGACTATATTTACTAATTAGGTGACTTCTGAAGTCAATTGGTTCCACTAGATGTTAGTTAGGGGTGTCAGAGTAAAGGGGGCTGAATACAAATGCACGCCACACTTTTCACATATTTATTTGTAAAAAAAAATTGAAAAACATTTATCATATTTGTTCCACTTCACAATTATGTGCCACTTTGTGTTGGTCTATCACATAAAATCCCAATAAAATACATTTTCGTTTTTGGTTGTTACATGACAAAATGTGGAAAATTTCAAGGGGTATGAATACTTTCTCAAGGCACTGTAAAGGGGAACGCTGTGGACTGTGATGTAAGATGGAATGCTACCGACTCTGGTGTAAAGGGTAACTCTGATGTAAGGTGGTCTCTGGTCAACAGAGCCCCCCTTACAACAGAGTCTGCAGCATTCCCCCTAACATCATGGTCTTCAGAAAACCGCTTTACATCAGAGTTCCCACTTACATCAGGGTCTGCACTATGCAGAATTGCCCTTTACATCAGAGTTCCCCTTTATACCAGGGTCTGCAGAGTTCCCCCTTACACTGATTAAAGCCAGGTGAGGTGACAACAACCCTCAGATGCAGTAGGTGGCAGGCGCCGGTGCCCCTGCTCCTGAGTCCCGGCTCCCCCTCCAGTAATACATTAAAGGCACCATGACGTCACTGCACTCCTGCCTCCCATCTGAGCATGCCCGGCTCACAGCCATATGTTTTATGGGCGGCTGCTGTCCATAAAGGACATTTACGGGCAGTTTTTAAATCACCCAAAATTAACAAACTGCCTGTAAATTTACAGACAGTTGGCAAACCTGTGTGTGAGACACAAATAAAGGATGATTTTGTTCAGTCAGGGAAGGTAAAATAAATCTTTTGTTTATTTATTGAAGATTTTGCATTACATATGTAGCCATGTGCTCCCTTGAGAGTGGCTGGTAGTAGTGGTTCACCTTATAGCTTCCCTCAATCACACCATATATCACACATCCGGAGACACTGACCAGGCTGGCTCTTGTTTTTGTTGTTTTATTTAGGGGAAATAACTTGAATGGGGATGAGGGGTAACTGTGGAATGCCCAAGGAATTATGGTACATGGATTCCATATACAAGCCTGTATACGCACACTTCACTGCAGACTCTCCCTCTGCAGACTATTGCTCCTCTCAACTCTCCAGCACTTCACATGCTGACTGTTTCTTTTACAGTTCTCTCACTACACAGAACTCACAGCTTTACACTTCTTTGCTTCTTTCCAGCTCAGAACTTAGTTTCCAGCCTGAAGGGGAATTTATCAGGCTTCTCTA
Organism: Glandirana rugosa; assembly: GCA_018402905.1. Taxonomy (NCBI): domain Eukaryota; kingdom Metazoa; phylum Chordata; class Amphibia; order Anura; family Ranidae; genus Glandirana; species Glandirana rugosa. Next base: position 855,782 of record BLSH010340190.1, read on the forward strand.
TACCTTTCTCTTCACTGCAGTTAGCACATGGTGAGGCCTACCCTGTTTCAGCAGGACCTCAGGAACACCCATTACAGGCCAGGGATCATGGGCCCCTGAATGTGCAGAAAATACTTTAGTGCTAACCGGGCCTTTGATGGACTACAACTTGCAGCCCATCCTCTCCAGGTCCCGTTGACCTGCCCTCTGTTAGTTACTCTTCTTTCCCTTGACTGGCTCCCAAGGCTCCCACAGACTGTCCACCATTCCTCTCCCAGCCTGCTCCAGCACTTTCTCCTCCAGTCCCAGGGACCGTCACTCACTGCACCAGTGGATACTTTAAAGTCTATCACTCCTCCTGTAGCACCTCCGCTGTTCTCCTGTTCCTCCTGTGCTGCTCCAGGAATCACTCTCCTTCCTGGCTGCACCCTTACCCCCAGGCCCCAAGGTCACCCTCCCCAGAATGGGAGCGACCTCCTGGGTAGGGGCCTGCACCACAACACCTCTGCTACATCTCCAGACTTCCACCCGACACTACTCCTCCCAGATTGGGCTGACTCTGAGTATTTAAGGAGGCCTGCCCCCTGCCAACCCTGCTTGGGGATTGGTCAGGGCTCCTTAGAACACTCCAGATGGTTCCACCTATCTCCCAGCTTTCTGTCCAGCAACCGACCTCAGGTATCTGGATACAGAGAGGGAGGTTCTGGTGACCTCATCTGTTAAGTCCACCCAATCCTCCCTGAGCCACTCCTCCCAGCTAAAACCCTGCTAGAAAATGCACCTATACTATGGGGGCGCTACACATAGTAACTGGATTTAGTACTTGCTAGACTGTCATACATAAGCCTTTAGATGTATTTTAGGGTTTTAGCACAGTGCTACATAAATTAGATGAATACAAGAGACCTCAGATTGTTTTAAATAAATCCCAGTATGAGAACAAAGTGATTTTTGGTTAGGAGGCAGCTGGGGCCTTTGAAAAGAGACATTCATCGTATTCCACATCTAGAAGGAAATCCAATGAGCTTAAAGGCCCGTACAAACGGTACGATTAAGGGTCAACAACGGTCGTACGACAGCCTTTTGTCCAATAATCCAACCGTTAGTACGCATGATTCGACAGCTAATTTTTAATTATCGCCCAACAAAAGGCGTTGTCCGATTTTCGGCTTGTGTATACGGAAGTTGGCCAAACAAAAGTTGAAAGTGCAAACACGCATGTTTGGAAGCCAGGAACGAACCAGAAGTGTCCGGTTGTGTAAACCTGGGTTCGTAATTGACAATTTACATTTGTGAAGTGGCAATTGAATTGTAATAGCGAAATACAGTGCACATTAGCATCTTTTTCAATGTGATAATAATGAAGTTGCTTTGCTGGTGATACTCATGTTACAAATGTAATTAAAGACATTTGTTCTGTAGTGCTAGAAATATTATTCACATTATTTTTGTTGTATTTTATTTTTTGGATGTTTCCACAATATCATTATGCCTAATATTTAAATATAAAAAATCAAACTATGTTGGTGTCCCTCGGTAATTGTTATTACTTTTCTTTTTAATGTAACTGCCTACTTCAAACCTGTCATTTGAATAAAAAAATATAGGCAAGTATTCTTCTTCACGTTCCTCTTTATTGTGAGGAAAAAAACAATAATATAAATTAAATTAGACATGTTATCTGTCACCAAAAAAATATAACAGAAACAAAAAGTGCATTAGATTCCCAAAATGTGGGAAAGAACCAAAACAAAACAAAATAAGACACACAAAAAAATACAGAAAAACAAAAAAGCCATTAATGGGGGTATTGGGTATAATCCCTAGACCATGGCTGTTGCTGGGGGCCATGGGGATGGAATTGCCACTGACCAGCATGCTGCTGTGGTGGGTAAGGTGGCTGTTGAGGTGCTGGAGCCACATACTCTGTAATTTGTGTATTGTCGGCGATAAGCTCCTGTCCCCCTTGCTCAGCACCTGTGTGATAAGTTCCTCAGACCTGCTCCTTTGGTATGGGATTCATACGGCGGAGTTTTGCAGCTGTGTACGCACAAATGATTCCTCCTCATCAGGGTCCCTCTGGAAGACTGCTGAGGCCTGGCTGAAAAAAGCTGAAGCGCTGTCCTCCACATTTCTGTTTTTTCTGTCTCTTTTCCCACCAAGACGCAGGGGAGGGATCTGCAACTCTGGGAAGATGCAGCTGGCTCATCCCCAGTGACACTTTCCTGTGTATAAAAATGTGACATAATTAGAGTATATTTGTTTGTGTGGGTCATCAATCAAACCAAATTGACATTTCCTCACTGTTGCTAATTGAATAAGAACAATAATAATAATCAAATAATTATAAATACAAAAGACTATCATTCTGGCACCAGCATTTGGATTTATCCTTCAAATTATTTAAGGGCACAACTGTGTTTTGATATGGAACCAACTTTGTTAAGGTTTAAATATTTGGGCAATAATGTTTATTTCTCATCATTGTGTCTTTTCTGGATAATATGTTCAACAACACTATACCTGTGTCAAGATGGGCTCCTCCACATCTTCAGCTTCAGGTTCAGGAGCTGTGACCACAGCAGAGGTTGATGGCAGGGTGGAGAGAGATGGGCTGGGTTCAGACTGGTTGGTCACAAACTGCAGGCTTTGGAAGTATCAGAGCTTGGGGGCATCAACCGCTGCAGCTCCTGACCTCTGTGATTTTTCAACCTACTTCAGCTCCCTTCCATATGTGGTCCTGAGGTTGACAATTTTCTCCCATACATATTTATAGTCAGCATGAGGGTAAATGGGTTTACACAGCTCTGCCAGTTTGTCCAATTCTTGCCGCTTCATTATTTTGTTAGAGTTGTCCTTGCTTTTGACCTTCCAGAGTCAAGGTAGCTCACGGAATATGTCAATGAACTGCAAAAAGAAGGGGGTGGGAGGGGACTTTAAATGAAGCACAGCAGGTTCTCAGAGAACATTTTATTGAAAATTTGTTTTTTATAAAAAGGAATTATGTCAATGAACTGTGTCAGGAACTCTGGAGAGTTGAATTTATCAGTCATGATGCCTGCAAGATACAAGACAAGACAAAGCATAATACAACTTCATCTGGCATACCCCTAAGCTAGACCCAATATAAGCCTCAATCCAAGCAGTGTCACCCATTAACCCCCCTTCTAGGCCTCAATCCAAGCAGTATAGCCCATTAACCCCCCCCCCATCTAGGCCTCAATCCAAGCAGTATAGCCCATTAACACCCCATCTAGGCCTCAATCCAAGCAGTATAGCCAATTAACCTCCCATCTAGGCCTTAATCCAAGCAGTATAGCCCATTAACCCCCCATCTAGGCCTCAATCCAAGCAGTATAGCGAACCTAACTCCGGATCTACCCCACAATTACCCGATATGACGAACCTAACTCCGGATCTACCCCCCAATTA
>BLSH010340190.1:882243-913356 GCA_018402905.1 Glandirana rugosa
GTCTCTTATACACATCTCCGCTATCTCCTCCTCACACACGATCGGTGTGTGAAGGGGAGAACCCGGTAACAGCTCGTTACCGCGGATTCCCGTCATTTTGTGACCGGCTGTGATTGGACACAGCCGGTCACGTGGTAAAGAGCCAATACTATTGGCTCTTTACCGTGATCGGGGTCGGGCATTGTCCGAGGGACAAGCCCGCCCCCCGATCGCCGCGCTGCGCGCCCCCTGGGGCGCGCGCGAGCGGCGTGCACGCCGCTCAGTCGCCATTGATGTCAGTGACCGGCTGTGATAGGACACAGCCGGTCACGCGGTAAAGAGCCAATTTTATTGGCTCTTTACCCCGATCACGGAAGGCCGGGGTCCCGAGGGACACGGCCGGTCCCCGATCGCCGCGATGCGGGCCCCTGAGGGCCCGCAAAGCGGCGAAAACAAGAGGACGTCATATGACGTCCACTTAGGATGGGGAGTCCACCTTGCCGGCGTATTTTTACAATACGCCGGTAAGGAAGTGGTTAAGGAGGAATTACACCTGGCATGGCACCTGGGGTCAGGTGACAGATGCGCACCGCAGGAGTGTGAATCGCACCACTGAAGTGCGAAGCATGCGCTAAGTTTGCAGGTCCACAACTGCAAGGTTGTGGACCTATAACTGACTGCTGCGACCAGGGATCAGGATGGTGCAGGGAAGCGGGACCGCTGGGTCTCCGACACGGATAGCACAGGGAGCTAGCGCATAGGTTTCCCCAGGGTGTGGAGTCTAGGAGCCAGCAGGTGTTCACAAGGGCCTCTGGTGGTGAGGATGGACTTGGCTGCAACTGGATCCAGGTCGCAGCTCCCGGGGTCCCCCAACACACACCCACGACAGGCTACAGGTGAATGGAGAGAAAGCAGCAGAGCAAGAGAAGGTCAGTGGAAGAGCCAAAGATCAGGGCCACAAGCAGACAGGGACAGACAAGAGGCACGCCAAGGTTGGGGTATCAAGCAGACAGCAGAACAGAGAACAAGCCGAAAGTCGGGATAACAGGCAGGCAGGGATGGTCAGACAAGCCAAAGATAGGTACACGGAATAAGACTCAGAGCAAGGGATGGGAACAACTACACACAAAGCCAAACACGGACAAACGTTGATCAGCAATGCAGGTTTGCACTGCCAGGTGTTATATCCTGTTACCAATTAGGACCTGGGGTGGAGACCAGCTGCGGAGGGCCTACTAAAGCACATAGGTGAGGGAGGCCCGGCCTTTAACTAGACACATGCAGTCAGGTAGGCAACAGATAAGACATGAACGTTTGCTATGGTTTCATGACAGAATGTTTACTGTGGTTTCATGACCGTACCCCTCCAAGCTTGGAGGGAAACCTCAAATAAAACCTTTTCACAAGACGAGGACCAAATACCTCAGATGCTGGAATCCACGACCTCTCCTTAGGACCAAACCCTCTCCAATGCACGAGGTACTGAAGGATGCCTTTACCGAGACGAGCATCCAGAATGTGGCTAGCCTCATACTTCTGATTATCCTCCAAGACCAGAACAGAGGTAGGGGGAGGACAAGAGGAGTTATTGAGGACTAACATTTTCTTAGAAGTGGGCAAGGGCAAGTGAAGACTAGCAGAAGCTTACATGGAGGAGTCAGACTGGGCACAAACATGACAAGCCTGCTTGGAATCATGCAAGCCTGATTGGAAAGAATCTTAGCTCTTAAAACTCAGTGGGGAAGAAGTTTTTGACCGGAGGGGGTTTTGACTAAAAGGTGGTAGAATGGGCAAGGATGCATGAGGTCGGACAGATAGGCTCAGGTTCACAGGTGGACTGCTCATCCAGAATGCCAAATGACCTAGAGAGCGTATCAACCTGACTGTTGCTGGGCACATCCCAGAATTTGCTACACGCAGCGGGAAGAACAGGAGATACTGAGGTGGTGGCAAAAGGAAGTTCCACTTTTGGGGCAACCTTGAGTAGGCAAGACGAGGCACAGGAGGGACCCCAAGCCACGATTTGCCCAGAAGTCCAGTCCACATGTGGAGAATGGAGCCGTAACCAAGGAAGGCCCAGTATGATGGGGGGTTGAGGTCTTAGGCAAAATAAAGAAGGACATCCACTCCTGGTGGAGTGTCCCTACCGACATTTTAACGGGGAGGGTCTGGAAGCGGATAGGACCCCCTGGGAGGACAGTACCATCAATTGCCGATACCATCACTGGTGTGGTGAGGGGCGAAAGGGTAAGTCCCAAAGAAGATGCAGTTCCCCAGTCCATGAAATTGCCAGCAGCCCCAGAATCCAGATATGCCATGACCGGATGAGAGGAAGCGTCAACATGGAGGGACACAGAAACAAGAAGACGAGGAGGTGAAGGTGATACTTCTGGGTCCAATACTCCACCTTCCAGATGTATTGGACCTGAGTTTTTTCCCGGGCAAAGTAAACAAGTGTCACCAAAGTGACCTTTGCCCCCACAATAGAGTCACAGGCCCAGGGCTCTCCGCCTAGCACGTTCCTCGGAAAATAGCCTGGTCTGGCTCAGCTGCATGGGTTCCTCAGCTGGCATGGGATGCTCCTCAATACGAAGAGAGGGGAGCTCAGACTGCCTACGGGCCTGGAAGTGCTGGCGTCTTTTTTTCTAGGGACCTCTCCTGAAAACGGATGTCGATCTGGTTACACAAGGAGATGACCCCGTCCAGATCAGCAGGGATGGTTCTTCCCGCTAATTCATCCTTTACTTTGTCAGAGAGGCCATGTAAAAAGGTTGAAACTAAGGCCTCATTATTCCAGCTCGGCTCAGCAGTGCACAAAAATGAAGCGCATATTGTCCTACAGAAGCGGACTCTTGACGGAGACGTAAAAGGGCGCTGGCCGCTGAGGAGACACGACCTGGTTACTCAAAGATATTCCGAAAGAGTTTCAAGAAGCTAGACAGGCTAGAAACCACTGGATCATTATTCTCCCAGAAGGGGCGGCCAGGCTAATGCCTCGCCAGACAGGACAGATATAATATAGGCTACCTTTGCCCGATCGGACAGGAAGTTTTGGGGCTGGAGCTCAAAATGAATGGTGCACTGGCTAAGGAACCCCCTGCAGGCCTTGGAGTCCCCAGAGTACCAGGACGGAGCTGGTAAATGCAAGGAGTTTGTGGCTGCGGGTGTGACCGGAATAGGTGTGATGGCGGTTGAGGTTGTTGCACAGGAGGTCCTAAGGAGGCCTGAAGTTGTTCAAAGCGGGAGGCCAAATCCTGGAGGAATCACATAGCCTGGCTCTGATTAGATTCCTTTGTCTCCAGTCTGCAGAGTATGGTAGCGGCACATCAGCCAGGTTCATGGCTGATCAAACTGTCATGGCACCTGGGGTCAGGTGACAGATGTGCACCACAGGGGTGTGAATCGCACCACTGTTGTGCGAAGTGTACGCTAAGGTTGCGAAGTGCACTGCAAGGTTGTGGACCTATAGCTGACTGCTGCGACCAGGGATCAGGATGGTGCAGGGAAGCAGGACAGCTGGGACCTCGATGTGGATAGCACAGGGGGCTAGCGCATAGGTTTCCCCAGAGTCTAAGAGCCAGCAGATGTTCACCAGAGCCTCTGGTGGTGAGGATGGACTTGGCTGCAACTGGATCCAGGTCGCAGCCACCGGGGTCCCCCAACACACGCCCACAGCAGGCTACAGGTGAATGGAGAGAAAGCAGCAGAGCTAGAGAAGGTCAGTGGAAGAGCCAAGGATCAGGGCCACAAAGATACAGGGACAGACAAGAGGCACGCCAAGGTTGGGGTATCAAGCAGACAGGAGAACAGGGGACAAGTCGAAGGTCGGGTTAACAGGCAGGCAGGGATGGTGAGACAAGCCAAAGATCGGTACACGGAATAAGACTCAGATCAAAGAATTGGAACAACCGCACACAAAGTCAAACAAGGACAAACGTTGATCAGCAATGCAGGCTTGCACTGCCAGGTGTTATATCCTGTTCCCAATTAGGTTCTGGGGTGAAGACCAGCTGCGGAAGGCTTACTAAAGCACATAGGTGAGGGAGGCCCGGCCTTTAACTGGACACATACAGTCAGGTAGGCAACAGATAAGACATGAATGTTTGCTGTGGTTTCATGACAGAATGTTTACTGTGGTTTCATGACAACCCCAAAGAGTGGGTCAAGGTGTGCCAGAGGGGTTGGGACAGTTATTTGGGGTTGAGAGGCAGAGTAACGGACTGAACATACTAAGCGGCTCCTACAGGGGAAGCACTATACGGTGAACCGTCTTCAAGTATGCTGCTTCTTTGTGCTTGGTACCATATCGCTGGCCCTAAAGTTGTATTTGGACCTTTCAGCAGTGATGTTTAAATTTTTTGTTACATTGCACTACAAACCAAGAAGACCATGGAGATCCTCTGGTGACTGGGGTGTAAAAGAGAAGGGGAGCATGTGACCTATCTCTCATATTTTGGCACCCAGTACTGTTACATGAAGAATAGGGAGTGAGTCCTGCACCCCATAAAAGCTCAGGCTAGTTCACCTTTTAGCTTTCACAGGGCTCCTTCTCTTTATCTCTGCAGTTAAATGGAGAAACAAATGTGTGCAGAGAAGGTAAGTATAGGAAGCTGCTGAGCCTGTCACTAAAGTGTACCTGTTGATGCTGCATTGGAAAAGAATTGGTGGACTTTGAGAGTATCATCACTAGATGAAGACAACCAGGGCCGGCGCCACCATAAGGCGAGTCAGCCAGCCGCCTGAGGGCGCCAGGGTGGTTGGGGAGGTAAATTCCCCCCCACCTCCTGAATTAGCCCTGGAGTACCGGGGAATACTGGAGCAGAGCGGCACTTGGCTCAGCCTCCAGACACTTGCCCAGTAGAAGCGCACTAGCGTGGGCACCAGTGTCACACGCCCCGCAGCTTGTGCGGGGTGTTTGGTGTCCCACATGCTGCCTGAGATCTCTGCTCTGCACAGTGTCCCGGCATCTCTCCCCGCCCACCGGCCGCCTTTCACAGAGTCTCCTCCTCCTTGGCTGTAATGTATTCCTGTACACAGACAGCCGAGGAGGAGAGACATCGCCGAGCATGCTCCACGTTGGTCTGAGCCTGAGGTCTGTGATCTTTACACACAATAAAGATGTCACTTGAGAGGGGAGGGGGGAGGGGAGGAAGCTGGAAATACTTGCTGTGATTGAGAGGAGGGGGCTAAGAGGACACTGTATGTCCTAGGAAATTTGTTCAAGGAGGGTGGATGGATATTAAATCTGCACAAGTTCTCTTTCCTTCTAAAGCACCCCCTAGGACATAAAGTATCCTCTTAGCCCACCTCCTTCCCTCAGAGATGCTGGCTTCTACAAAGGGGACAAAAAAGGTATCTGGGACCCTGGGCACCCCGCTAGAAATGCAGGGCAAGCGCCCAAGGTGCCCACATTAATGCCCCCTGCGAGGCAAGTTAGTAGAAGTTTTTTTGGCATTGAGCTTCAGGACTCAGGGCCAGTTCACACCGTTAATCGCGCAAGAACACACTAGGCGTTCCTGTGTGATTCACATGCATTCCAGGTGCAGTGCAATTTCAGCCCATTCGTTTGAATAGGCTGAAATGATGTCAGACCACACCAAGAGTTATAAGACACACAGGAAAGGGATCACATGATACTACTGTACCCTACAATCCAGTGCAGAAAACACATTACATTTGCGACTTACGTTTGGGGTGTCATTAACCCCTTCGCACCGACCGTTCACAAATATGCGGCCTCGGCTTGAAGGGGTTGTATCGGGGTGATACATGCAGCTGCACGCCTCCCCCCAGTACCACTGTTTAGAGCGGATGGTCAGCTTTCTTTGGATGATAACCGATGCGGCTAAAACCCGCTCGGCTGTTATCCCAAGGAGGGGGAGGGGACGTCACCCCCTCCCGCTGCTTTCTGCGACTCTCCCAGGCTCTCCCATCCCACCAAGAGGCCCAGGCTACCAGCCAACATGTCTGCCAGCTGGCCGAAGACCCCAATGAAGCCGCAATCGGCTTCAATCGGGTCTCAAATCTAGTAACTCAGAAGCGAATTTGTGACATCACCTCCTGATTTACTGGAGCCTTAAATGCGTCAGATTTTAAAAAATGTACAAAAACAAAATAAAAAAAAAAAAAGTAAAGTGCCCCATCCCTCCGTGATCGCATGCAGAAGCGAATGCATACATAAGTCACACCCACAAATGAAAACAGTGTTCAAACCACATGTGAGGTATCGCCGCGATTGTCAGAGTGAGAGCAATAATTCTAGCGCTAGACCTCCTCTGTAACTTTAAACTGGTAACCTGTAAACATTTTTAAAGCATCAACTATGGAGATTTTTGAAGTGGAACTTCAGTCATTTTTTTCATCTTTCCATCTATTAAATCTTCTGCCCTCTTGTTTTAACTTTGGATCATAAAACTATTTTTTTTCTGCCAGTAAATACCTTATACAGCCCACTTCCTGTTTCTTGGCTGGAAAAATGCCTTGGCGTTTGACATCATGCACAGCTCTCTCTCTCTTACTCTCATGAGAGTTTGCCGGGGGGGGGGGGAGTCATAAGAGGACCAATCATAGCTGCAGAGCTGGAGGTGTGCCTCTGTGTGTCTGTGTAAATCCAGGAAGTGAACCAGCAGCATCTTCAGCTGCCCACCGTTAAAATGGCTGCAGCCAGACTTAGCGGAGGGAGATTTAGGCAGCATATTTGGCAAGTACAGAATCACAGTATATATAAAATACTATGCAAAGTGGCTAGAGGGAAGCTTCAGAATGGCAAAGGTGTTTTATTACAGATTATGTGAGCAGACTGCAGTTCCTCTTTAAGTACCAACGTTTGTCACCATTCCACGAGCGTGCGCAATTTTAAAGCATGACATGTTAGCTATCTATTTACTCGGCGTAACATCATCTTTTACATTATACAAAAAAAATGGGCTAACTTTACTGCTTTTTTTTTTCACAAAAAATTGCGTTTGAAAGAGTTGCAACAATCACCATTTTATTCTGTAGGGCAGGGGTCTCCAAACTATGGCCCTCCAGTTGTTCAGGAACTAACAATTCCCATCATGCCTAGTCATATCTGTGAATGTCAGAATTTTACAATGCCTCATAGGATGTGAAGTTCCGCACAACTGGAGGGTTGTAGTTTGGAGATCCCTGCTCTAGGGTCTCTGCTAAAAAATATATATAAAATGTTTGGAGGTTCTAAGTAATTCTCTAGCAAAAAATACAGATTTTAACTTGTAAGCAACAAATGTCAAAAAAAGGCTTAGGCATGAAGGGGTTAATTTAACATTGATAAAGTGCGTTTTGAATGCGGTGCAGGAGGCGCACGCAGAACGCAGGTTTCCTGCACTGTGTGTTGGTGTGAACTAGCCCTTAGTCTGCATTTGTGGGCTTTTGTTCTTATCCCAGGAAGGTCCCACAAAAAGCAGGACAGTTGGGAAGTATTAATAAATGATTTGCATTAGAAGGGGGGAGGATTTGTACTGGGAGGGGATTTGGGGGTGATGTATTTGTGCTGGGATGAGGATTTGTGTTGAGAGGGGATATTTAGGGGGTGTAAGATTTGTGCTGGGAGGGGGATTTGGAGGAGAGAATTTGTGATATAAATGGGGAAAAGATTTACACTGGGAGGAAGATCTGTGCTAGAAGAGGGACTGGGTTTAGGGGATTCTTTTGCTGGGAGAAAAACTTTAGGGGGATTTGTTGTGCTGGGATGGAGGGTTGAGGGGAAAGAGGATTTGTGCTGGGGGGATTTGGAGAGTGGGCATCCGGTGAGAGCTACGTGCGCCGCAGGTCACTTCCTCCCTCAAGTGTCCCTCATTCTGAAATTCCAAAGTTGGAAGGAATGCAGGTGGGGGGAGCACCAAAATGCACCTTTCGCCTGTGTAGACAAAAATCCTTGCACCGGCCCTGAAGACAACTCAGCAGGATAGGACAACCTAACAATGGCACAAGAAATCTTCTGACTCTTTTGAATTTTCCTCACATATGTGATATGAGCTTGGTTAGCCACAATAAGATATGACCACCTGTGCTAACATGGCAATTCACCACAAGCACATCGATCTTCCTATATTCCTTGGCTGATAATAGTTGTGGAGCATATATAAAGAAGGGCTTGCTCTCTATCCCAGTGGGCCATTACTGCATTCATTATGGAAAGTGCTGTTGTACAGTTAAAGGATGCCTGTCATGAGAGCAGTATGGAGGCTGCCACTGTTGGCCTCCTTCTGGGATTATTAGTTCCCTGCTCTGGTTGTCTCTGGCTATAGCAAGTTCATCCTTACAGACATAGAGCATGCATGCAGTCAGTGAAGACAGTAATCCTGATCTACATAGTTGTTCTGGGTCAATGTCTCAGAAAGCCAGGCAACTGGTATTTTCAGAATTAGATCAGCAAAGGTAGCATACTGTATGTATTTCTGTCATTTTGGGTAAGTTGTCCTTCAATTCTTGAAGATAGCCATAGAAAGCAACAGAGAATGAAGAATTTCCCATTTTTTTGGGGAAAAAAATTCTGATGAGAGAAAACAAACTATAAGTGATGACACCTCCACAAAATGCTAGTTGCCTGCATGGGTGTCCGCAGATAGGGGCAAGGGGGGGCAGTTGCCCCCCCCCCCTGGAATCAGGGATCGGATCGGGGGTTGCCCACTAGGTCCTTATCCTCTTGGGCTATGTATGAAGTCTCTGATCGTCTCGTGTGCCATGTCCACAGTCTCAGACCATCTCCTGTACTATGTCTGCAGTGTCTGACCATCTCCTGTAGTATGTCTGCAGTCTCTGACCATCTCCTGTAGTATGTCTGCAGTGTCTGACCATCTCCTGTAGTATGTCTGCAGTCTCCGACCATCTCCTGTAGTATGTCTGCTGTCTCTGACCATCTCCTGTAGTATGTCTGCAGTGTCTGACCATCTCCTGTAGTATGTCTGCAGTGTCTGACCATCTCCTGTAATATGTCTGCAGTCTCCGACCATCTCCTGTAGTATGTCTGCAGTCTCTGATGATCTCCTGTAGTATGTCTGCAGTCTCTGACCATCTCCTGTAGTATGTCTGCAGTCTCTGATGATCTCCTGTAGTATATCTGCAGTGTCTGATCATCTCCTGTACTATGTCCGCAGTCTCTGACTGTCTCTTGTACTATGTCCACAGTGTCTGACCGTCTCCTGTACTATGTCTGCAGTCACTGGCCATCTCTTGTACCATGTCTGCAGTCTCTGACCATCTCCTGTACTATGTCTGCAGTCTCTGACCATCTCCTGTACTATGTCTGCAGTCTCTGACCATCTCCTTTACTATGTCTGCAGTCTCTGACCATCTCCTGTACTATGTCTGCAGTCTCTGACCATCTCCTGTACCATGTCTGCAGTCTCTGACCGTGATAATGTGATAATGTCAAAAAGCGGCATAGCATGGGTGACCTTAAAATGATGCCTCCCCCTGAAAAAATTTCTGCGGACGCCCATGGTTGCCTGGCTGTTATGCTAATTCTCTGGTTTAAGTATTTTCGTTCATCAACATGCAGCAAGCATGTGGTGAGCTCATTTAGAACACCAGGTCTGCTTATTTTGTTTCAGGTCAGTGTCTCAAAGTAATGTGTCAGCCAGGCAACTAGCATTTTCAGAAGGAAAGGTCACCATCCAGAGCCGACATGCTTCTCTTAGTACTGATTTGCTTTATGTAAACTTTTCTTCAGTTAGATGTAATCTTGTTTCATTCGTTAATAATTACACTGAATAATTTCCAGGTTTGCTTAAGTGCCAAAGTAGGTTTAGCCATGGCAAGCTCTCTCCAAATATTAATGCCACGCAACATTGAGACTGCGTGTTAGCTAATGCATAGGCATAGTTTTACCTTTGTGCCTTTCATGATCCATTGAACAAAGAGCTCTTTTGATATTTACAGCTGATTCCTCTTGGTTAGCATTATTTTAGAATGACAAATCAAAAACTGGTTTGACAAGGTAAACTTGAAACACAATTTTCAGAAAACCATCCTGACCGAGGCTCTATAGCCTAAAGCAAGAAGGTGGATTGAGTAGGTTTAGAAAGGTATTTATTGATTACAGACAAATTACATAAAAATATATTTTATAATTATGACAGAAAATAGTGGAAAGAAATCAGAGGAATTCAATAAAGCATTAGCTCCACTTTCTTAGAGGTATGGGCCTTTAAATTTGCCTGCACCAGATTCTGCTTATTTTACAAAGTGGCTCTATTACTAGAGATAATTAAGACCAACTGTGAGTTCACGTACAGAGACAAGCTGAGTCAGGTCCGCTGATAAGGCAGTACAACCAGCCCTCCTGTACGGGGCCCGGGCCCCATCAGTTCAAAATGGGGACCCAGGCACCTGCTAAGCAGGTGGGCTGGCTGTACTGTTTTATTGCAGACAGTGACACCAATCCTCTTCTGCCTCCCCCTGCTGTGCTTTCAGCTTCTTCTCCTCTTTCTCCCTGGTTCTAGCACATGTGCCACTTCCATCTGTCCAGGCCCCGCTGTGTGCCCTTTTCCCCCGCAAGACTGCCAGCTTCCCTCCTCTCCTCTCCAGCCAGCAGTTGCTGCAGGCACACAGATGGATGTTTCAGGAAGGAGAGCGGATGAAGGGACCAGCAAATATGTCATTTTCTGGCCCCTGCCTTTCCTGAATGAACACGCTGATTGTCGATACCAATTACTCCTGTGTCCATTCATCACTCAAACATAGTAAACTGTATTTACTATGCTTCCATTTGTGAATGAGCAGGTAGCCTTAGAGCGCTTCCTATTCATTCATCTGTGCAGCTGAGGTTGCAGAGAAAGGGACTGATAAATCCATAGTATGTCCTCAGTCACTTTCGGTGGGGGGGCCCTGTTAGGTAGGCTGCATGGGGCCCCATGATTTTTAACAGCAGCCCTGGCAGAGTGCCAGTCTTTGTAAGCTGTGCAGCAGAGCAGCATGTTTGTTACAGCAGTGGACGTGTTCTATAGCCATCAGCAGGCTGTCTGTTGGCTATGAGTCTGCCTGCCTGTTGTCAATCATAAGGTTATGGACCTGATGGGGAAATAGTGTCTCTGAATCCCCATCAGGCTTCACCCACCTAGCTTTGAAATCCTTGGCTGCTGTGCTATTTGTATGACATCTGTAGCAGCGGGGGGCGGGGGGGCAGCACTGAAAATGGAATGTCTGTATTTTTGCATCTCAACATACAGCGCTTGCCCCAAGTCTCCAACAAGTACACAATTGTGTCTCCCGCACCGACATTTGCGGTCACAGCACAGCCACTCTTTATGAATTCTCCTAAATATATTCTAGCTTGCTAAAAACATTACAGCACCCTGCATCACTACTCCTCTAAAGAGCCCTCAGACCTGATTCAAGCTGGATCTAGGGGAGACTTATGAAAATACCAAAATGTCTGCATTAAGGTTGCCACATCATCCCTTTAATCCAGGACACATATGGATTACACAGGTTCTGAGGCTAATGTAATGCAGATAAGGCACCAAGTGAGTTTAATTACCAACTTAATCAGCCACAGGACCTGTGTAATTAGTACGTGTCCTGGATTAAAGGGATGATGTGGCAACCCTAGTCTGCATGAGAAAGTGTCGGTTGGGAGGAGTGGGTATTTCTAAGCTGGTTGCATTTGCATATGTGTATAAAGAATAGTGCAGCACTATATAACATAAATAGCAACTGTATTAAATAATAATAAGACATAATCAATTTGGCCCAGTTCACACTGCCGCGACTTCAAAGCCATCATCCCTGTGCGACTTCAGAATATGCCTTCTTTAACAGGAGTCAATGCAAGTAGTGCCGAAATCGCACCAAAAGTGCAGGAACCTTTTTCTAAATCCGAGCGACTCAAGTTGCTCCTATTTGAATGGATCCATTGCACTTAATGGGGCGCGACTTGTCAAAGTCGGAGCGCATGTCGCACCAGTGCGAACTGGGCCTGAGTGCTACTATATTCTCAAACAGGAATTAACATAGACAATACTCAACAGTGTCACAAAAATAGTGATACATAAAAAAGTCACAAAAATCATGAGAAAAGAAAGAATAAAAGAAAAGTGAATTTGCAAGAAAAAGAATCCAGCAGAATTGTAAATCCTCTAGCAATCACACAATGCCACAGATCCAGTGTGCAAATCAATTCCAATACACCCGTGGGTAGAAGCAAGAGAAATCAGCTGCTTACCATGTGACCATGATCATCTCTATCTCAGCATATGGTCAAACAGTGCTTTCAGGGTTAAAGATGCTAATCCCCCGCCAATAGATTGCCACTGCTCCAAACACCCAGCCACAATGACACTCAGAAACAAAAGGCAGGAAGTGCTTCCATAGTGTAAAACCACATTTAATAAGTTTATTGCACATACAGTATCTCACAAAAGTGAGTACACCCCTCACATTTTTGTAAATATTTTATTATATCTTTTCATGTGACAACACTGAAGAAACTTTGCTACAATGTAAAGTAGTGAGTGTACAGCTTGTATAACAGTTTAAATTTGCTGTCCCCTCCAAATAACTCAACACACAGCCATAAATGTCTAAACCGCTGGCAACAAAAGTGAGTACACCCCTACGTGAAAATGTCCATATTGGGCCCAATTAGCCATTTTCCCTCCCCGGTGTCATGTGACTCGTTAGTGTTACAAGATCTCAGGTGTGAATGGGGAGCAGGTGTGCTAAATTTGGTGTTATTACTCTCACTCTGTCATACTGGTCACTGGAATTTCAACATGGCACCTCATGGCAAAGAACTCTGAAAAAAAGAATTGTTGCTCTACATAAAGAAGGCCTAGGCTATAAGAAGATTGCCAAGACCCTGAAACTAAGCTGCAGCACGCCGGCCAAGACCATACAGTGGTTTAACAGGACTGGTCCCACTCAGAACAGGCCTCGCCATGGTCAACCAAAGAAGCTGAGTGCTGTGGTCAGCGCCATATCCAGAGGTTGTCTTTGGGAAATAGATGTATGAGTGCTGCCAGCATTGCTGCAGAGGTTGAAGGGGTGGTGGGTCAGCCTGTCAGTGCTCAAACCATACGCCACACACTGCATCAAATTGGTCTGCATGGCTGTCGTCCCAGAAGGAAGCCTCTTCTAAAGATGATGCACAAGAAAGCCCGCAAACAGTTAGCTGAAGACAAGCAGACTAAGGACATGGATTACTGGAACCATGTCCTGTGATCTGATGAGACCAAGATAAACTTATTTGGTTCAGATGGCACATTTATATGGATGGTACAGGAGACAGCCAGGGACTGCATGGTACAGGAGAGAGAGGGGGGATGTGAGAGAAAGGTTATGTGGCTCTTGTCATGTGACTCGTTAGTGTTACAAGGCCTCAGGTGTGAATGGGAAGCAGGCATGTTAAATTCATGTTAAATCTCACTCTGTCATACTGGTCACTAAAAGCTCAACATGGCACCGCATGGCAAAGAACTCTCTGAGGATCTGAAAAAAAGAATTGTTGCTCTATATAAAGATGGCCTTGGCTATAAGAAGATTGCCAAGACCCTGAAACTGAGCTGCAGCACAGTGGCCAAGACCATACAGCGGTTTAACAGGACAGGTTCCACTCAGAACAGGCCTCGCCATGGTCGACCAAAGCAGTTGAGTGCAAGTGCTCAGTGTCATATCCAGAGGTTGTCTTTCGTAAATAGACGTATGAGTGCTGCCGGCATTGCTGCAGAGGTTGAAGGGATAGGGGGTCAGCCTGTTAGTACTCAGACCATACGCCCCACACTGCATCAAATTGGCCTGCATGGCTGTTGTCCTTGAAGGAAGCCTCTTCTAAAGATGATGCACAAGAAAGCCCACAGTTTTCTGAAGACAAGCAGACTAAGAACATGGATTACTGGAACTATTGTCCTATGATATGATGAGACCACAATAAACTTATTTGGTTCAGATGGTGTCAAGCGTGTGTGACGGCAACCAGCTGAGGAGTACAAAGACAAGTGTATCTTGCCTACAGTCAAGCATGGTGATGGGAGTGTCATGGTCTGGGGCTGTATGACTGTTGCCGGCACTGGGGAGCTACAGTTCATTGAGGGAACCATGAATGCCAACATGTACTGTGACATACTGAAGCAGAGCATGATCCCCTCCCTTCGGAGACTGGGCCACAGAGCAGTATTCCAACATGATAACGACCCCAAACACACCTCCAAGACGACAAATGCCTTGCTAAAGAAGCTGAGAGAAAAGGTGATGGACTGGCCAAACATGTCTCCAGACCTAAACATCTGTGGGACATCCTCAAACGGAAGGTGGAGGAGCGCTAGGTCTCTAACATCCACTGGCTCCGTGATGTCATCATAGAGGAGTGGAAGAGGACTCCAGTGGCAACCTGTGAAATTTTGGTGAACTCCATGCCGAAGAGGGTTAAGGCAGTACTGGAAAAAAATGGAGGCCACATAAAATATTGACACTTTGTGTCCAATTTGAACATTTTCACTTAGGGGTGTACTCACTTTTGTTGCCAGAGGTTTAGACATTAATGGCTATGTGTTGAGTTATTTTGAGGGGACAGCAAATTTACACTGTTATACAAGCTGTACACTCACTACTTTACATTGTAGCAAAGTGTAATTTCTTCAGTGTTGTCGCACAAAAAGATATAAAATATTTACAAAAATGTGAAATACTGTACATATACGGTGGCAAGGCGGCTCTCCTGCACCAGATCAAGTACTAGGCATGTAATCTGGCATTTCCGGGTAGGGGGCGCGCGTGCGTGCCACTGGCGACCCGGGTGTGCTGTAATTAAACACAGCAGATGCCGATCAGCAGGTCCCGGCCAATGAATTACCAGTAGCACCCGCTGGTCCTCGGTAATTCATACAGGACAGAGCCCTGCCTATGTAAACAAGGCAGAGCCCTGTCCTGTCAGCGGGGTTTTCTTAGTAATTCATTAAGTAATTCATAAGTAATTCATTCTTCCATTCAGTAATGGATTTCTTTACCGTGCAAAGCAGGGAATAAAATCCATTACTTCCCTTAGTAAAAAAACATGCACAGTACACCAAAACACTGACTAGGCACACATTAAACCAGTTGATCACCCTAGATGTTTAACCCCTTCCCAGCCTGCCTCATTAGTACAGTGACAGTTCATATTTTTAGCGCCGATTAATGTATTAGTGTCACTGGTTCCCACAAAGTGTCAAAAGTATCAGTGTCTGAATGATAGACGATATAACTTTTGCGCAAACCAAAAATATGTAGCAGAACACACATTGGCCTACATTTATGAAGAAATTCGATTTTTTAAAATTTTTTGATTAGATATGTTTTAGAGCAGAAATTAAAAATATATTGTGTTTTTTTTCACAATTGTTGGTCTTTTTTGTTTATAGCGCAAAAAATAAAAAACCCAGAGGTGATCAAATACCACCAAAATAAAATCTCTATTTGTGGGAAAAAATTGTATTTGGGTATAGCATTGCATGATTACGCAATTGTCATGGTCATGAAGGGGGGGTAAATCTTCCGGAGACCAAGTAGCAAAGCATGTTTTTTGGGTAAACAGACTGTGGCATATGTGTACAGTGAGTAAGATACACATACCACATTTTACCACTATGCATCTTTTCTTTCTTTGTCAGCTTCAGAAGTTGGGAAATATGCTGGTCACCAGACTTAGTGAATGTGTGTCACAGAGTTCGAGGAATTAAATGTGTAGGAATCTTCACAAAGTAATTTTACAAACATCAGGATCGTTCAGCTTAATAGGAGTATAGGCGAGAAATAATTTAAATACATTGTATAAATGAATATATTATTTTACATTTTTACCATAGATAGGCTTTAAAAATCGGAAATCCATAGAATGAAGGGGTGGGCCAGGGACAGTAAGGGAATCCAACCATGACATAGAGGATGGGTGACAGGAGAGAGGGGGCGGCCGCCACTGGTTATCAGTAATGTCATCTGACTTGCTGCAGTTTCTGAACCACACTGGGAGAAGCTGGGATTATACAGGGCTGTGTTCTAGAAATGCTACAGAGACTTCCCATTCCCAGAACAAAACTGAGTTGGCTCAGTGCTGCTCAGCCATTCATGAGAATCTTTGTACTTTTGTGAATGAATACAAGGCTTCCTCTGGTTGATCCTCTGATCTGATGACGTCACCTTCTTTTATGCAGCTGCCAGGGAAGGGGAGTAGGTGGAATACTATAGAGCAGGGGTGCTCAACCTTTTGAAGAGCACAGGCCACTTAAGTGATGTGGTAACCGATCGCGGACCACAATGAAATGATATGGTTCCGAATTTCACATTTTTGTATTTTGAATAGCATAATGAAGATTTTAACCACTTGACGGCCAAGACTTTTCTGGCACTTTTTGTTTACAAGTTTAAATCAGTATTTTTGCTAGAAAATTACTTATAATCTTCAAACATTATATATATTTTTTAGCAGAGACCCTAGGAAATAAAATGGCGATCATTGCAATTTTTTATGTCACACAGTATTTGCGCAGCGGTTTTTCAAATGCAATTTTTTGGGGAAAAAATACACTTGAATTAATTAATGAATTAAAAAAAGAACTATATACACCCTAATTTTTTTGTAAAATATGAAAGATGATGTCACGCCAAGTAAATAAATGTCACACTTTAAAATGTAATGGCGACTAATTACTGTAATTAAAAATCTCCATACGCAACCCTTTAAAAAAATGTACAGGTTAAAGAGGAGGTCTAGCACTAGAATTATTGCTCTCGCTTTAACATTCATGGCAATACCTCAAGTGTGGTACGAACATCTTTTACATATCCTGTACGAACCCTGTATACAGACATCATTGCTAGTAGTCACCTGTATACAGATGCCATTTGCCCTTTCCCCCTGCTGAGGAAAATCTAGCATTCTTCAATTAATGATCCTGGCCAGTTATGTTATTTGGGCCTGCTACCTAGAAATTTAAGTGCACCAACAAGAGTGGCTAGCTGAAGATGCAAAGACCTGTTTAACTTCAAGGGGACTGAAGTTACTATTGCCATATGGCCTCACACTCATATCCAGGGCTCTGTATATGCAGTGGGTGTGTGGGACAGCCTATCTGGGAATCTAAGATATTGACTGCTGATTTGAATACAGTATTTGTTATTGGGCCTGTGGTGCCAGGAGACAGAAGAGAGGGATCTGACATAGAGAGGGTCAGTCTTCTACTCTCCTCCTGCCTGGACTCATAGAGCCAGACTTGAGTAAAGGTAACCAATCTGGTACAGATTGCCAATTTTGTGACTTTCCTATTATTGAAGTGTTTGCTCTGCTCGTGGGGTTATTCTAATCCCCTGAAAGCAGTCTAAATGTACTATTGAGCTATATTGCTTATAACTTCAGTTAATGTTCTTCTATTGTATTCCTTGAACTTATTGCCAATGGTTATTCCACAGAGATCCTTGCACTCACACTATTGCCAGGTGTGCCAGAGGGGACTGAGGCTGTTATTGGGTTTGAGAGGCAGAGTAACGGACTGAACATACTAAAGCGGCTCCTACAGGGGTAGCGCTACACACGGATCCCCTTCTCTCCAACCTTTCTATTGCTGGGACTGATAGTGCACCCTCTGCACATTGTGTTTATTGCTGCATACAAGACTGTTTTTATTTTTTTATCTTTTATTATTGTAACGTTCATCGTTTTATCTGTCCATTTCATTTATGAATTTTGTTGTGCTGCACATTTGTTATATAATTTGTTTGATAGATTTTGTGGATATCTTCTTTGTGCAAGCTGAATTAGTTTAGAGACTAATATTTGCGCTGATTGTATTTATTACTTATACCTTTTACATATGCCTGTGTGACTTACAGTATCTCTCAAAAGTGAGTACACCCCTCACATTTTTGTAACTATTTTATTATATCTTTTCATGTGACAACACTGAAGAAATGACACTTTGCTACAATGTAAAGTAGTGAGTGTACAGCTTGTATAACAGTGTAAATTTGCTGTCCCTTCAAAATAACGCAACGCACAGCCATTAATGTCTAAACGGCTGGCAACAAAAGTGAGTACACCCCTAAGTGAAATTGTCCAAATTGGGCCATTTTCCCTCCCTGGTGTCAAGTGACTCGTTAGTGTTACATGGTCTCAGGTGTGAATAGGGGCTGGTGTGTTAAATTTGGTGTTATTGCTCTCACTCTCTCATACTGGTCACTGGAAGTTCAACATTGCACCTCATGGCAAAGAACTCTCTGAGGATCTGAAAAACATAATTGTTGCTCTACATAAAGATGGCCAAGACCCTAAAACTAAGCTTCAGCATGGTGGGCAAGACCATACAGCGGTTTAACAGGACAGGTTCCACTCAGAATAGGCCTTGCCATGGTCAACATAAGAAGTGCTGTGTTCAGCGCCATATCCAGAGGTTGTCTTTGGGAAATAGACATATGAGTGCCACCAGCATTGCTGCAGAGGTTGAAAAGGTGGGGGGGTCAGCCTGTCAGTGCTCAGACCATACGCCACACACTGTATCAAATTGGTCTGGATGGCTGTCGTCCCAGAAGGAAGCCTCTTCTAAAGATGATGCACAAGGAAGCCCACAGTTTGCTGAAGACAAGCAGACTAGCAGACAAGCAGTCCTATGGTTTGATAAGACCAAGATTAAAACTTATTTGGTTCAGATGGCATCAAGCGTGTGTGGCGGCTACCAGGTGAAGAGTACAAAGACAAGTGTGTCTTGCCTACAGTCAAGCATGCTGGTGGGAGTGTCATGGTCTAGGGCTGCAGGAGTGCTGCTGGCACTGGGGAGCTACAGTTCTTTGAGGAAACCATGAATGCCAATATGTACTGTGAAGCAGAGCATGATCCCTTCCCTTTGGAGACTGGGCCGCCGGGCACTATTCCAACATGATAACGACTCCAAACACACCTCCAAGACAACCACTGCCTTGCTAAAGAAGCTGAGGGTAAAGGTGATGGACTGGCCAAGCATGTCTCCAGACCTAAACCCTATTGAGCATCTGTGGGGCATCCTCAAACGGAAGGTGGAGGAGTGCAAGGTCTCTAACATCCACCAGCTCTGTGATGTCGTCATGGAGGAGTGGAAGAGGACTCCAGTGGCAACCTGTGAAGTTATGGTGAACTCCATGCCCAAGAGGGTTAAGGCAGTGTTGGAAAATAATGGTGCCAAAATATTGACACTTTGGGCCCAATTTTGACATTTTCACGTTTGTTGCCAGTGGTTTAGACATTAATGGGTATGTGTTGAGTTATTTTGAGGGGACAGCAAATTGACACTGTTATACAAGCTGCACACTCACTACTTTACATTGTAGCAAAGTGTTATTTCTTCAGTGTTGTCACATGAAAAGATATAATAAAATATTTACAAACATGTTAGGGGTGTACTTACTTTTGTGAGATTCTGTAGGTATGCATGCTTTTCTACATGTGAGCGAGGAGGGGGGCTTTAAAAAAATTGTAAACATCCCCTGTAATAGAAATAAGGATGACAGGTCCTCTTTATGGAGATATCTAAGGCCAAAATGACCCCAAATCTCTCATTTACCTTTAAAAGCAAAAGATCGAAAAACATTTTTTTTGATCTTTTGCTTAAAAAAATAGTTTACTTCCGCCCTAGACTGGACATAACGTCATGGCATCGCTCTGGTCCTCCAAGGCCATAGAGGCAATCAGAGACGATCTAGTCTCTGATTGCCTCTGTGACCAGCCAGCCACACTGTCGGATCATTTCTTGGGCATGCTGCTGAAACCGGTAAGTCCGCGAAACACCCACGGGGGTGGGTGGGGGTATTGTAGGGGGATGTCCCCTCCCGCTGCTTCGGAAAGTGATCCAGTGGCTAATGAGCCTCTCGGATCGCTTTCATGAAAGAGCCAGCCACCGGCTGAGAACAAAAAGATACAAAGGTTATGGCTGATAGCTTCAGGATCATCATTTTCTGTGGGACCAATCTCCGTTGGATGTTTACCAACTATTTAATCATAATCACAAAAATCACATTTTATATTAACCAGATTACCAAGAACCCCACTCTCACACTCAGGTGTGACCAGGGGCGTAATTACCGCAAGGTAAACAAGGCGTTTGCCCAGGGTGGCATTTCTTCACGGGGGCGGCGTCTGTACTAGTATGATGCCTGCATCTGCAGGCATCTCCCTGGTATCGTTTTTTCAGAGCCAGCAGTCGGCTCTGTTGTAATAGCAATCAGAACGGCTTACTAGCAGCTCGATTGATATTTTTTTATTTTATTTATTTCAGGTACTTCTATAGCGCCGTCAATTTACACAGCGCTTTACATATTCATTGTACATTCACATTAGTCCCGACCCTCAAGGAGCTTACAATCTAAGGTCCCTAACTCACATTCATACCTACACATACTAGTGCCAATTTAGACAGGATCCAATTAACCTACCAGCATGTCTTTGAAGTGTGGGAGGAAACCGGAGTACCCGGAGGAAACCCACGCAGGCACAGGAAGAACATGCAAACTCCAGGCAGATAGTTTCATGGTTGGGATTCAAACCAGTGACCCTTTTGGTGCTAAGCGAAAGTGCTAACCACTACACCACTGTGCCGCCCATATTACAAGCAGCGGGAGGAAAAGACCCGATCAACCAGCCGGCACGTCCGGTTTGTAACAGTAAACCGGAAGCAATGGCATGGCATCACTTCCGGTTTACTTGGGGACCATTGGCTCCAGTTTTTAACAATCTAATTCAAAAACACAGATCTTATTGTTTTTGAATGCTTTTAAGTGCAGAGGACAGATTTGTGATCTTATAGACCCCAGATCTCTCCATAAAGAGTACCTATCCCTGCCTATTGCTGTCACAGGGATGTTTACATTCCTTGTGACAACAATAAAAGTGACTGAAAAAAAAATAATAAAGCAACAGTGTAAAAAAATATATAAATAAAGTTAATGAACAATTTAAAAAAAAGAAAAAATTGAAAGTGCCCCTGTCCTCCATTTTTCGCACGCAAAGGCTAACGCGCATATCGGTCCCGTGTGACCTCAAACAGTGACCATCCCACACATGTGAGGTATCACTGCGAACTTCAGATCATGGGCAATAATCTAAAGTGGTAACCTGTAAAGGCTTTCAAATCGTCTCCTATGGATAGTAAAATTTACGTTGTTTGTCGTCGTTGCACGGATGTGCACAATTTTAAAGCGGCTGGGGTGGGACAAATTTAAATGGGGGGGGTGCCCATTTTTAGTCTTGGTTAGGACAGCACAAAACCAAAATACACCACACAGCTCTGAGCAACCTCTGGTTTAGAAACCCTGGGCTAAAGATATGAACACCACAAGTTACATATTTAAAAACCCAAAACCCTGAATGGGGCTTTAATAGTACCAAAGTAGAACATAATATATTTACACAACCATGTAAAACTTAATTTATTTTTTATATCTTTGGGTAAATTAAATGTGAGTTTTTTCACAATGCATATTAAAATTTCTTAACAGAAAAAGAAAAGTTTATACAAACCGCAGTTGTAATGTGGGTTTATCGTCGGCTGAGTTCCTGCGAAATGCTTAGAGAAAATACAAACTGAAAACAAGCTATATACTGTAGATTCAATGTCTTAACAATGTCTTGAATAAATTAACGTATAGTCAGATTTCTAAAGAGGTCTGTGCCATACTCATGCTACAACTGTGGCTTGCATGAACTGTTTTCTTGTTCTTTATAATTAAAATGCATTTTATTTACTTAAAGATATAAGAAAAATGGCTTAATTTTGTACAGGGTTGTGTAATAGGAAAAGTGTCAGTTGTGTATCATTAGGGCATGTTAACCCCAGCCCCATTCTAAAATGATTAATGTTGGTGTGAGCCGTTGTCCATTTTGCTTGGGTGATTGGGGTGGCCTAGGCACTGCAGCAGAGCCACAGTGCAGAGATGGACAGAGAAGTTAGTCGAGCTCCAGTGAATGGGGCACACATAAAACAGTTATAGCCTTCATTATATCAGGGGGGTCTTTACAGCCATCCCTTAAATTGCCAAAACAAGGACTGTGGACAATCTAAACAAAATCAACAGACTAGGGAAGTGCATGCCCTAGTAGTGCAATAAACTTCTTTATCAAGCAAAGATGAAATTATACATAATGCACTCACATGCCCCCAGAATGACACCAAGCTCATCACACAACTGTGAGAATCCACCTTTGGAACCCCTGTATGGATGCCACTAGCTGTATTCCACTCGGCTAAAGGTTCTTCTCTCCGTGTCTGTGTGTTAGGAAAGAAAGAGAAGAGCGGGGAGCTGGCCACAATACAATAGCAGCTTGTGTATGACAGCCACCAGGATTATGGAGGACAACAATCATTCAGTAGAGCAGCGTGCACTTGAAGGAGAATTCTTGCTGAAGAGTGTCATTTGAGTGCCAATTCTGAGCCAAGATGGTTACAGCTAGCATTTTGGGTACCTACAGATACGGTTGCCACCTGTCTGGGATTCACCCGGACAGTCCAGGTTTGGAATCATGTGTTCGGGTTTCAGGACTAAAACCCGGACAAATTCAGACCGGGCTGTGGCTCCACAAGTAACCAAGATAGTCACACACAAATCTGTTGCTGTCCGGGAGATGCGGGCGTATGTTCGGGGGCAAGTTCGGCATCACTGGGGGGCAGGGCGATGATGTCAGCAAGAGCAATTTGGCCACATCTGCTGTTTGCTGCAGCACACTATGCTCACCACATTACTGCTCTCCTTGGGGCACCCAAAGATGTCCCAGGCCAGTAAAATGTTTGGGTTTGGCTTGAAGAAAAGGTGGTAACCCTACCTACAGAAGGGAGGATTTTACAGGTAAACAACATGCATAAAATGCATTAAATGCACATTATGTTGTGGGAAGATTGTTGTTAAAATAAATGGTCGGGTCACAGGTTCACTTTAACCACTTGCCGACCACAGTCTGACGGCGACAGAGTGGCTCGATATCGCAAACCTCCGTCATATGACGGCAGCTGCGATATCTCTCACTGTGAGCGCGCGCCGCCGGAGGCGCGCTCACTATGTTGGGGGGGCCAGGGAGTGGGTAGGGCTGACTCGATCGCTGCTGGCTACCCGCGATGGCCCCCCCCCGCAGTGAAAGAATGGAGGTCCATGTAAGTAAACACGGATCTCCGTTCTGTTAGAGGGGGAAGGGCTGTGATCACAGGTTTCCTGTATATGGAAGCCGTGATCACTCCCTTCCCCCAGCCAGGCCAGCCTACATACAGTTAGAACACACCCAGGGAACACAGGTAACCCTTAGAACGCCCCCTCCAGGTTAACCCCTTCACTGCCAATGGCATTTACACAGTAATCAGTGCATTTTTATAGCACTGATCGCTATATAAATGCCATTGGTCCCAAAAAAGTGTCAAAATGGTCCGACATGTCCACTGCAATATTGTAGTACCGCTAAAAATCGCAGATCGCCGCCATTACTAGTAAAAAATAAAAAAGTAAAAACCTCAGATATTAATTCTCATCATCCGTAAACACGGCAACTTTTGCGCAAACCAATCAATAAACGCCGATTGCAATTTTTTTTTCTACCAAAAATATGAGGAAGAATATAAATCGGCCAAAACAGATGGAAAAAATGTTTTTTTATATATATTTTTTTGAATTTGTATTTTAGCAAAAAGTAAAAAAATTTGTTTTTTTTTTGCAAAATTGTCGCTCTTCTTTTGTTTATAGCGGCGATCAGAAATGACGCAGAGGTGATCAAATACCACCAAAAGAAAGCTCTATTTGTGGGGAAAAAAGGACGCAAATTTTGTTAGGGTACAACGCTGCAAAACTGCGCAATTGTCAGTTAAATAGACGCAGTGCCGAATCGCAAAAAGTGCTCTGGTCCTAAGGTGGGAAATCCTTCCGGGGCTGAAGTGGTTAACTAAATTGAAGCTTAGTTCTTTTGTTTTTTCTACCACTAAACTTGTAGTATTCATATAACTGCTATAGAAAAGAATAAATTAACACCTTAAAAAAACTTGAGATGGTATTGTGTGGTCGCTGCAGTGAAAATGCAGTGTAACATGAATTTAGACAATGGGTCATTTTTACAAGTCAATTTGTTTACTTTCTTCTATGTAAAATACTGCGTGAATTGAGGGCGATAGAGTATATGCCTGTAATAAATTATAAAAAGAATTCATAGTACAGGATGCCATGCTCAATCTCTGACTGTAGACTGCCCTCTACTGCTTGCTGGTAGCAGTTCCACTATTTCATTAAATTTATAAATGCTCTCATTATTTTCTTGGTGGATTTATTATGTTTATCAATAAACAGAATTGTAGATTAAATCATTGATAGGCTTTCATTGGCTGTACGCAGTGACCATAGACATCATCCCAAAGTAAAAATTCAGCTTTTTTTTTTACAGCCTTGGCATACTGGGATTTGTCAGCTGGAAAGTCATATTGACAAAATCAAGGGTAACCAGTTGTGCAACAATATAAAAACTTTGCCATATTTTTGAACCAAATGACCATGATATTTTGCCATTATTTTTTAATGTAAAATTTTTACTTTGTCATACTCTGTATGATTGTCACAGTGGCAATAATATGCTTTTTTTCTTGAAAAGCCTCAGGCTGGGTTCTCACTTTCTGCATCCACTTTGCAATAGCAGGAGATTGTGACCGGCTCTCTATTGAGCCGGTTTACACATCTTCGCTGCGGTCCCAGTGCAAATTTGCATAGGAGTTGCATAGGAGTTCTGTGCGTCTTTTGGTCCGTTTCAGAATTCTGGCTGAAATCGAACCTGAAACTGTGAACGGCACTGGACCCCTGCTGTGAGCTGCATCGGCATTAAATGTGAACCCAGCCTGAATCAGGTAAATTCCACATTATGGCCACTAGATAATAGGGATTATAGATCATGGGGACTTTGACTTGACACGCACTTTAAAGTGTGTGTCTGGGCAAAATAAATGAAAAAAAAACGCTATATCTCTGCAAGACGTACATTTCCTCATCTTTTGTCTTTTTAAAAACAGGCCAAGAATGGGAAAATACCAGATAATCTGTCAGAAATCCAGTGAGCTTGTAAATTCCTGTGCACTCTGCCTTTGCTGCACTGAAATCTCAGGAAGTAGTAAGTTCCCTCTGTAAACTACAGAACATTTATACCTTATGTTATTGAGATGCAGAGATGGAAGTGTTTCTGTAATTTAAATCAGGAGTTAGTGTAGATGATATCGCGCTAGGGCAAGAGAAGAAAAAAGGGGGTATATATAGGAGTGTCAAGGCGAGCAGCTAAACCACAATCAAACAAATTGTTAATCCAAAATCATATACAATCGATATAGCGCTCAGCCCTTCAAGATAGCTATTGCAGTCAGAACAATAATGTTCGTACAAGTGTGTATATTCAATAAATAATGAAAGAGTTCATAACAGTTAATAACCCCTAGGGGTGGTTGAATAGGATCAAATTCTTCAAACAAAACGTTGTAAACTCAATTTATCAATTCCACAAGGAAGGATAAGAGATTCTCCAGTCATGTTAAGACGGAGGCTTACCAGAAATCAGGTTAAATGAGGCGTTGGACCCTCACCGGGTGCCAAGGTATTATTGGAAACAGGAATACACGTCCCACGCTCCGCCAGTGGTTGGGGGGAGTCTTTCAGGTTCCTGTGAAGACGGCTCCTACGGATCCAGGATCTCCGGATGGTTAGACGTCCGCCACTTTCTATTGCGATGGTACGTCACACACTCCGGGGGCGACAAAGTAGGTCTTGCTTGAAAGACGAAGGTGTCCACGAAATCCTACCACTCGTCAATGGTGGTGATGGATGGAGGGTAGACCAATAGTTTCCAATATGAGCAGGATCAGAAGGGATGGAGAAAACTCAAAATAGTGTAAAACCTCGCGGCATGAGGTATATTTATTAAATAAAAGGTTAAAAAACCATCAAATAAGTAAAAGGGTAAAAGTTACATGCACGCAGCAAATCAAGGCAACAGGTTCCCGACGCGTTTCGTATAAGTATACGTCATCTGGGGTCACCTTGTGGATTCCTTGTGGAATTGATAAATTGATAAATTGAGTTTACAACGTTTTGTTTGAAGAATTTGATCCTATTCAACCACCCCTAGGGGTTATTAACTGTTATGAACTCTTTCATTATTTATTGAATATACACACTTGTACAAACATTATTGTTCTGACTGCAATAGCTATCTTGAAGGGCTGAGCGCTATATCGATTGTATATGAAATCAGAAGTTAGCAGCCTAAGCTGACAGTGCTGCTGCTACATACTGTAGATACAGTACAGTGAGTGTGCGCTGTCACCCTAGGACAGGACGTGTATAGGGATCTGCTGCCCTCTACTGCTTGTAAGTGGCTCTGCTGTTTGATGTTTATAGAGATTATTTATGTACATCATTTCCTGTCTCTGAGTCAGAAAACCCCATAAGGAGGAAATAGAAAGAGAGGGAGAAAGTTTCAGTCACTTGTTCCGACCATGCTGTTAACTCCAGAAGGGTTCTAATTGTTTAACTGCCCATAGATTCTTGAATGTGTATCTGAATCCTTTTGACACACATAAGTGTCTCTGTTCTATTGTCATTATCTCACATGCACTGTGCCAGATAGCTAGGTCTGTGCTACTGTATGTATGTAGTGGTCATCTTGCTGTATATTAGCAGGTGAACCTGTTTATTATATAATTAATCCTGTCCCATCTGGTCTGGGATTCTATAGCTAGTTTTAGTTTAGGTCTCAATGACCAGCATAGGCTACAGCTAGGTTAGGCATCCAACGTCCACTTTTGGTAGTTAGAGGTTCGGTTGCATGTCAGATTAGAATCTACTAAGGACTAAAGCGCAGAGTAGATAGGCTGACTAAGTTCCAGTGCCACGGCACGGTTCCTGAATGTGAGAAACTGCGTTCCAGGCTGGTTGGACAACAGCTGAAGGATGTCCCCATCTCCACAAGCTTGTCTTAAGGTCTCCGACACCAAGACAACCACATTGTGATCATCCTCAGGAGCCCTTGAAACATTCAAATGGTGGTGCAGAATCAGCCTACAGTGGGCTAAAGTCTGATGATGCCACACAGCTGCTTCAGGCTTTGGAAGGATCCTGATTATATTGTCAGGATCCACCCAGATGCCTGATAGTCAGCTGGCTCAGCCTCTCAGCATGCTACTGAGAGCCTGAGCCAGCGGTTCCCACCCCCTCTCCTGTCTGGCGCTCCAGTGAGTGCTTAAAGCGGTAGTAAACTGCACTTTGTTTTTTTTTTTTAAATACTGCAAGACAATTGCATATTATGCTAGTATGCATCACATACTAGCACATTATGAAATACTTACCCTAGACCAAAGCCCTCCAGCGCCGCTGACAGGGCTTCCATCCTCACCGGGTCTTTCTTCTAGGTTTGCGTCCTCCGGCCGTCTGATTGGCTGCGCCATGAGGACGTCGCTCCCATGAATGCATGTGGGAGTCATGGACTGCAGCGCGGAGCTCTGAAGGGATGGCACTGGTATGCTGTTAATTCAGAGCGAATGCCTAGATGACATCACCGGCTGCATGCGGTGTGAATATCTCATAAACCGTGCAGGTTTAGGAGATATTCACTGTACTTACAAGTAAGCCTTATTATAGTCAGCGCTTTCTGCATAGAGCAGACTGTGAACTGAGCTATCAGCGGTCATGTGATCACTCAATTTTCGATCTTAGAGTCGGCATTGGACAGCTGCAGCATCAAACATAGAGGGGAGTATGTATGTTTGTTTGTTTTTCCTTTAAAACATTTGACCCTCTACTTTTTTTCAAATCTATAAGTGCAAGGGGTGTGTAATGTAGGCACTGCAACTGTGCAAGCATCATCTGTTAGAAGAATAAACTGTATCTGGGCGTCACTGCCCAGGGCACCAAACAGGAGATCCAGGTTAAGCAACAACCCCTGATAGAACCATGATTCATCACATCTGGAATCAGGCAGAGTATCATCCTAAACTAGATACAGCTGCTGGTTTATGTTGTCTCTGATATTTGTAGAAATGTTAAATAAGCAAGATTACCTAGATGGCGACCTCCCATACTGTGAGCTGCCCAGGGGCATATCATGAAATGAGTGGGCCCGTGTGCAAGATAAAAAATGGGCCTCGGGTACGGGCCAAAAAATGTGCCGCACGCCGCGGTGAAAACTGGGGGTGGCTTAAATTGCGCTAAATATTGGGCGTGGCCAGAGGGGTTGTGGTTTAATAGCGTCTGAGTTTACTTAAATAGTGCAGAATGCAGTAATGTTAAATAGGGAACGTACAGTGCGGAGTCTATGGAGGTAGGTACTATGTGCAGGAGAGGAGTTTGGTGTGTTTCATGGTGGGTAGTATGTGCAGGAGGGGAGTGGGGTGTACAGGAGAGGAGTGTGGTGTGTATGGAGGTGGGTAGTATGTGCAGAAGAGGAGTGCGGAGTGTATGGCAATGGGTACTATGTGCAGGAGAGGAGTGCGGAGTGTATAGAGGTGGGTAGTATGTGCAGGAGAGGAGTGCGGAGTGTATGGCAATGGGTACTATGTGCAGGAGAGGAGTGCGGAGTGTATGGAGGTGGGTAGTATGTGCAGAAGAGGAGTGCAGAGTGTATGGAGGTGGGTAGTATGTGCAGGGAGAGAGGTTTGGAGTGTATGGAGGTGGGTAGTATGTGCAGGAGAAGAGTGGGAAGTGTATGGAGGTGGGTAGTATGTGCAGGGAGAGGGGTTTGGAGTGTATGGAGGTGGGTAGTATGTGCAGGAGAAGAGTGCGGCATGTATGGAGGTGGGTATTATGTTCAGGATTGTGTCAGTAGGGTAGTGGATGTTGTCAGTAGTTCATTATTTCTTCTTTTTTTTTTTTTTACAATTTAATCTTTTAGCATTTTTTATTTTTTTATTTTTTCAAGATTTTTTTTGGCGGCCAGTGGATGGTGTCAGTAATGCAGTGGATGGTTGAATGGTGTCACTAGGGCAGTGGACAGTGGCAGTAGAGCAATAGACAGTGTCAGAATTTTTTTTAATCTTACTATTGTTTTTCACATTTTATTATTTTAATTATTTGTTCACAATTCATTTTTGGATTTATTTTTCACAATGACTTGGGGGGGGGGGGGTTGGACAGTGGACAGTGTCAGTAGTGTTTTTGTTTTATTATCTATTTTTTTTACCATTTCTTTTAGAGATTTCTTTAAATATTTTTTTTTCACAGTGCTTCTGCATAAGGGGGGGGGGGGGGGTGTGAGGCAGAGGTCAGTAGGGCAGATGGTGGTATCAGTAGAGCAGTGGATGGTGTCAGTTTTTTATTTTTATGTATATATTTTTTCTAAAATTTTACTTGCTTTAAATTTTTTTTTGGGGGGGGGGGGGGGTTGGGGCAGTGGACGGTGTTGGCAGGGTGGAGCGGGGGGAGGGGGTGGTGTCCAGTATTTTTTTTTTTTATATCTTTACAATGATATTTTTTTTATTAATTCTTTACAATTTTTTTTTTTGTTTTATCAGCTTTGAAGATGAATGTCCGTCCATTCATAAACTGAAGCAGAGTAACAGCTGACAGCTGAAATGCTGACAAAACAGAATAAAAAAAAAAAAAAAGCAGCTCTGCAGGCCAGGAAAGGTGGTGGGGAGTGAGCGAACGCCGCTCCCTCCTGAGCCATACCAAGCCACATGCTCTCAACATGGGAGGCTGCATTGAGGCACTTTGAGAGCGGGGTTTCCACTTATTGTGAAAAAATGAAAAAAATCCTTTAAATATAGTGCCCGGGGGGGTCCCCTTAATCTGCCTGTAAAGTGGCACATCTGTAGCATGTATACCTGTAGATCATGCTGCAGCAAAATTGACATTTCTAAAGAAAAAAAAAAAGTCAAATCACATTTAAATTCACTTGCGGTTTCAATTGCCGGCCCAGCTATTAAAAAAAAAAAAAAAGGAAGACGAAAAGAACAGCATGGGGTTCCCTCCCCAGTCCATACCAGGCTCTTTTGATCTGGTATAGATTTTAAGGGGAACCCCCCTCCCAAAATCCATACCAGACCCTTATCCAAACACGCATCGATCACTCGTCCCCCCTTCCTAAACCATACCAGGCCACATGTACTCAACAAAAGCATATGTATGGGGATGCTTTGACCTACGGTCTTGTTCCTAATCTAACATTGGGTTGATTCAAAACATCATCTTTATACCTATTTCTTAAAAAGCCCTACATGTATACACTGTGTGATTACTGGAGCAAATCATGGCCAGGTATCTCATAGTGTATTCATAATATATTTTGAAACATGCCTTCAAAACCTCTGCCCCCCTTTTTTCCTTTTTACTATTTACTATTTTTTCTTTTTGCTCTAGAACCCTCACGTTCTACCTCCAGCATAGATCCTGATTTTCTGGTCTCTGTTAGCAGACTCTTTGCTTGCCAACTGCATTCCCTTGGGAATCCAATGTGAGGCAGTGTGGGCACAGTTCTGTGCGTGATTGTGCGACGTGCTTACATTTTCCACCTTCCCCCCAGATTCCCCCCACCCTTCCATGTGAATACATTACACCCCTACTCATTCGCCAAAAAAAGGTGTCAAAAATAAAGAAAAAACACTAGACGGTTTTTGACAAGTCCTTTATTAAAAAAATAAAAATAAAAAAAAACCCCAATGTCCCCTGATGTAGATCCATTTCACACCGCCCGCTGCACCTGGAAAAAACAAAACAAAAAAAACAGAGCTCTGCCCGCAGCGAAAGGCTGAACGCTTAATGCCTACTCCCCTGGGTGATGGCTCTTAAATAGGTAAGCGGCAGGGCCACCTGGTGACCCCCGCCACCTTGTGACATCATCAACCCAGCATGCCCCCGGTGGGTGATGTCACAAGGGGGCTGTGTCATCTGCTGACATCAGTTGACTCCGCCCCATCAGAGAGGAGCAGGCAGTCCGCATGGAGCGTTCAACAAGGCCGGAGTTCTTTTTTTTTTTTCCAGGTTCAGCATGCGCCGTGAGATGGATCTACATCGGGGAACATTGTTTTTTATTTTTTAACAAAGGAATTGTCAAACAAGCACAAGGTGCTTTGGCCCCAAAGCCCCCCCATGTTGAGGGCATGTGGCTTGGTATGGCTCAGGGAGGGGGGCTTTCCAAGCGGGGGGGGGGGGGCGGACCCAACACCGGTTTTTTTAAATTTT
>BLSH010340190.1:932738-970655 GCA_018402905.1 Glandirana rugosa
TAAACTGCATTTCGTTGCATTGTACTTGTACATGTGTAATGACAATAAAGTTGAATCTAATCTAATCTAATCTAATGTGCTGGAAGAAGTAAAGGCGTGTGTGTACTGGGAGTATACCGAAGGCCCCAAAATAACTGCCCATTCAGGGGGCATCCCATAATTACCCGTTTCCCCATCCACATTTTATCCCCCAATAAACAAGTATCAGCCTTTTCCGTGACTCTGAGTGTAAAGAAAATGTGTGATTGAGGGCAGTGTGACGGGTGGAACCACTACTTCCAGCAACCCGTACGAGGGCATGGCTACACTAGTTTAATAGAAATCACTGCAAACATGTAAAGGGTCACAAGCAAAGATACCTTTGACTTTGTAGCAAGCTAATACCAGGAAATGAACATGAGACTGTTTAGTGGTAAAATAACTCAATATAATCGGCATGAGCTGGAGTAAATAGTGGTTTGAGCCAGAGGCGAAACTAGTACCTTCAGGGCCCCGGTGCAAGAAACCATGAAGAGCATCCCTGACCCCCCCCCCCTCCCATTGGTTCTAGGGCCCTTCCCCCCGGGCCTAGGGTTCTTCCCACTGATTCCGGGATCACAGTGGGACCATTTCACATGTTCTGCAGTGGGCCCTCTTCCTGCCTTCTTGGACTCCCCCACCCCCATGGTGGCAGAAAGCAAGAGATAGGTCCCAGCACACCAGGGAACTCCATATAAAGTGCAAAAGAACACACAGGGGGCACAAATGCCTAGTGCATTACCCAAGGTTTATTAAAAGAAACCAAACAGCCAATTGAATACTCAGAAACGACAGAAGAATTTGTGCATGACACTCTCTGATGGTGACACCATTTCCTGCCAACTCCCGGAGGTGACGCTAATAGCCATGCTGACCTCAGAAGTATAAGAAGATCTCATGTCTTCTGGAGGCATTACAGCCCGATGGCATGTCACAGGAAGCACCCTCATGGCTGAGGATAAAATTAGGAATAGTTGAAAAACTTAACACTAATAAATCACCGGGACCAGATTGATTACACCCGAGGGTCCTTAAGGAACTCAGTAATTGCCAGACCATTGTACCTAATCTTTAAGAGCAGTTTACTGACTGGTATGATACCAGCTGAATGGAGGAAAGCCAACGTAGCACCAATATATAAAAAAGGACCAAGATATATCAATGGGAACTACAGGCCAGTTAGCTTAACATTAATCATTTGCAAGCACTTGGAGGGAATAATAAGGGATTATATACAAGATTATTGTAATGAAAATTGTATAATTAGCGGTAATCAACATGGTTTCATGAAGAATCGTTCTTGCCAAACCAATCTATTAACCTTCTATGAGGAGGTGAGCTGCCATCTAGACAAAGGAAGGCCTGTAGATGTGTTGTATCTAGATTTTGCAAAAGCATTTGATACAGTTCCCCACAAATGTTTACAGTACAAACTAAGGTCTCTCAACATGGATCAAAGTGTGAGTACCTGGATTGAAAACTGGTTACAGGAGCAAGTCCAGAAAGGGGTGATAAATGGGGAGTACTCGGAATGGTCTGGTGTGGAAAGTGGGGTTACCCAAGATTCTGTCCTGGGGCCAATCCTATTCAATTTATTTATAAACGATCTGGAGGATGGTGATTACAAACACAATCAGCGCAAATAGGGTGTAATTAACTAATTCTAAGCTGCTGACACACAATAAGTGATTTCACTTCACTCAAATCAATATTAAATCACATAATAAGTGCAGCGCTATAATCCAAATATATAAACTAATACTAAAGTGCTCATATATAGTGCAAGATCCTTACATAAATAAAAAGTGCTAATCATATAACATATACCTACATAGTGTAATCAGTCCCTCCCAACATGTGCTAATTAATGATAATAATGAATAAAGTGCAAAATAGTGCATTCATATATACACATGTATGGGCAAACAGAAGTGCAAACAATAAACAAGTCCAAAAAAAACAGTCAATTTATGAAAAAATATTTGTGAAAAATATTTAAGCAGCAAAGTGGAATATATTGTATCAACAGTCCATCACTTTTCTCCTTCAACAGGCAAATAAGCATAAGAAAATAGATCCATAGATGGAAAGCACTGAGTGAAGACACCAATCGTGTTTAAGGAATCACATCACACGTCAGATTCTTATCCTTCACCAACTATATTGGTCTCTCACCTCAACATAGTAGAAAGATAACTTTTATCCCTCCTTGGGGTATATTATGGCATCCTATGTGCCTCTCAGGCTCAATCACCACTCCTTCCAACCAAAAGGTTAACCATCCGCTTTCCTCTAAATCAATCTCCAATACTCCAAATAGGTCATTAAGGCATGGAAAAGAAAAGGACAGGATCTAATGCTCTCCGTTTACTTGCTTTTTATTCTCGCCCCAAATAATACAAAAACACTTACAAGAGATAGCATTGTAAAGCCATGCGAGCTGGACATAGCATGGACCCAATAGCTGCAAAGTGACATGCGAGTGCAGGCTCCTCCCTCTAGATGCGTATCATCAAATGATAGGACTTCTTCAGTAAAGGTGGAGTTACTATGCCAAGCACGTCTCTTATATCCTAAACACGCCTTTCTTGGGCGGGGAACAATTGTATATTAATCAAAGCGGCTCTAGAGGCAGCCGCCCTTCAGCTGTCTGCACAGAACGTCCAAGCCGCCCGGAAGCAGCTGCTGAGGACCGGAAGGGGACATGCAGACATGCTGAGTGGAAAAAACGGAGGCTTATATCAAGGATACAAAGCACGTCATTGAGTGCTTGGAGGCTCTTGAAAATATAGATACATGTATTCTTGCGACGGCCGATGTAGGGTCACTCTACACCATTATAGGACATGAGGAGGCCGTGAGGTTGGTAAAATGGGCCTTGGCCTCTTCTGACCTCGCAGTTGAACATCAAAATTTATTGTTAAATGTCTTAAGTTTTGTTTAGATCATAATTATTTTTGGTATAACCAGGATTATTATTTACAGAGGTGTGGCGTGGCCATGGGAGCGAGGTTCGCACCGAGTGTAGCAAACCTTTTTATGGCCTGTTGGGAATTCGAGGAAATTCTAGTGGAACATCCAGCCCAGCTTCTTTATTACAAAAGATTTATAGAGGACTTGTTAATTATATGGAAAGGCGACCGGGAAGGCTTTGATGAGTTTAGAGCAAAAATGGAGTCCAACACAAGGAATATCAAGCTCACTTGGTCTATTAGCCGGGAGAGAGTGGTATTCCTTGATTTGGAAATCCATAACGATAGGGGGAAGGTGGCTCTGAGTAACCATTTCAAGGCCATTGATAAAAATTCCTATCTACCACTAGACAGTTGCCATCATAGGACATGGTTAAAAAATATTCCAAAAGGGGCAGTTTGTCAGAATAAGGAGAAATTGTATGAGTGAAAAGGAATATTTTAATAAGTCTGATATCCTGGCTAAGAGATTTATCGAAAAGAGTTACTGTCCTTCGGATATAGAATGGACTGAAAAGTACTGTGTGACAATATACCTAGGACTAGTGAACGGGAATACTGAATATAAAATTATTCTTGATTATAATGTTCAGTTTAGGCTTATTGAACGTATTATAAAGAAACATTGGTATACACTCAGGAAGGACAGAGTATTAGGACCCCACTTGCCCATCCAAACTGGGCATCTACAGAAAGGCACCCACTCTCAGAGACCAGTTAGAACCAGGGGTAATTGATCCCCCTGTCAATAAAAAAAATAATTGGCTTTGCTTGTTTACTGGCTTCCATGCACGTGGGGGCTGTCTTGCCTGCAGGAGAGCTAAATTTAATATTAAGAAAAGAAAGGGGGTTATAGCGAAAAGTACTGGCAGAGAATACCCTATTCGTGATTTAATCACATGCAATTCCACTGGTGTAGTATACGCTCTTGAGTGCGGATGCAGTATGCAATATATTGGACGCACCTCAAGAGCATTGCATGTTAGGATTGAGGAAAATATTAGAAATATTTTAAAGGGAGTTGAAACACATAGCGCTTCTAAGCATTTTAAATACAAACATAATAAGCTAGACTCTTTCCGATTTTGGGAGGTGGAAGTGGTGAAACCACATTGGAGGGGAGGTCACTTCTTAAGGTAGTTAAGCAGAAGGGAATCCTTCTGGATTTTTGAGGCCAATGTCCTGACCCTTAGAGGGTTAAACATGGACTTTGACCTTAACTGCTTTATTAGTGATCGGTAATTATTTACTTTTGTGGACATTACATTCCCCCTCTTATTTTTTTTAACAATTTAAAAAATTGTAATATTTTATAATTTTATTTTTATGAATATAAAATGATATGTTTTTTATGATTATGTTGTTTTATTAGTCCATATGGTAACAATGTGCAATGTCCTATATGAAAATAAATGTGTTTTATATTGTATTATGATTGGCTTTTGGGATGGCATGGTTGCAGTATATTATTTTGTTATGCAAACGATGGCTGCATCGTGAGCTGTGCTTTTGTGCAGACTTGTAATTATATTTTGTATTATTTTATTATCCTTATCAGATTACACTGCTCAGTAGGTGTCCCCTCATTCTTAGTATTCAGCATGTCTGCATGTCCCCTTCCGGTCCGCGGCAGCTGCTTCCAGGCGGCTTGGACGTTCTGTGCAGACTGCCTAGGGGGGCGGTTGCCTCTAGAGCTGCTCTGATTAACATACAATTGTTCCCCGCCCAAGAGAGGCGTGTTTAGGATATAAGAGACGTGCTTGGCATAGTAACGCCATCTCTACTGAAGAAGTCCTATCATTTGACGATACGCGTCTAGAGGGAGGAGCCTGCACTCGCATGTCACTTTGCAGCTATTGAGTCCATACTATCTCTAGCTCGCACGGCTTTACAGTGCTATCTCTTGTAAGTGTTTTTGTATTATTTGGGGCGAGAATAAAAAGCAAGTAAATGGAGAGCATTAGATCCTGTCCTTTTCTTTCCATGCCTTAATGACCTATTTATATTGGAGTATTGGAGATTGATTTAGAGCAGGGATATGCAATTAGCGGACCTCCAGCTGTTGCAAAACTACAAGTCCCATCATAGGATGGATGCCATAATACACCCCAAGGAGGGAGAAAAGTTATCTTTCTACTATGTTGAGGTGAGAGGCCAATATAGTTGGTGAAGGATAAGAATCTGACGTGTGATGTGATACCTTAAACACGATCGGTGTCTTCACTCTCAGTGCTTTCCACCTATGGATCTATGGATCTATTTTCTTATGCTTATTTGCCTGTTGAAGGAGAAAAGTGATAGACTGTTGATACAATATAGTCCACTTTGCTGCTTAAATATTTTTCACAAATTGACTGTTTTTTTTTACTGTTTTTTTTGGACTTGTTTATTGTTTGCACTTCTGTTTGCCCATACATGTGGATATATGAATGCACTATTTTGCACTTTATTCATTATTATCATTATTTAGCACATGTTGGGAGGGACTGATTGCACTGTAGGTATATGTTATATGATTAGCACTTTTTTATTTATGTAAGAATTTTGCACTATTCATGAGCACTTTAGTATTAGTTTATATATTTGGCTTATAGCGCTGCACTTATTTTCTGATTTGATCTGGAGGACGGGATAAACAGCTCAATCTCAATATTTGCAGATGATACCAAGCTAAGCAGGGCAATAATTTATCCACAGGATGTGGAAACCTTGCAAGAAGATCTGAACAAATTAATGGGGTGGGAAGACCAGTGGCAAATGAGGTTTAACGTAGAAAATTGTAAAAGAATGCATTTGGGTACCAAGAACATGAATGCAAATTAGGGGTCCTAGTAGAGTACAGGCTCCGCAGTGGCATGCAGTGCCAAGCTGCTGCAAGCAAAGCTAACAAAGTGTTGGCATGCATCAGGAAAGGGATTAACTCCAGGGATAAATCAATAATTCTCCCGTTATACAAGTCTCTGGTGAGGCCGTACCTGGAGTATGCCGTCCAGTTCTGGGCGCCAGTCCTCAGAAAGGATGTCCTGGAACAGGAAAGGGTTCAGAGAAGGGCAACAAAGCTAATTAAGGGATTGGAGGACCTTAGTTATGAGGAAAGAGTACAAACACTGAACGTATTCTCTCTGGAGAAGAGACGCTTGAGAGGGGATATGATTTCAATGTACAAATACTGTACTGGTGACCCCACAATAGGGACAAAACTATTCAGCACAAGGGAGTACACAAAGACATGCGGCCATTCACTAAAACTAGAAGAAAGGCAGTTTAACCTTAAACTGTGTAGAGGGTTCTTTACGGTAAGAGCAACGAGGATGTGAAATTCTCTTCCACAAGCCGTGGTTTCTGCTGGGAGTATGGATAATTTAAAAAAACTATTAGATGTGAACCTAAGGGACCACAACATTGAGGGATATACAATGTGATACTGACATAAAAAAACCTCACATAGATTGAACTTGAGTCTTTTTTCAACCTCACTAACAATGTAACTATGGCTGCAGCATGCTGGCTTAGTATACTCCAGATGGGGGAATATGCACCAAAAGCAGTTAGATATTGATTATATCCCAGGGATTTAGATAATTTGTGATATGAAAATGTTACAATTCAATATGACAGACCTATGCAAAATACATATAGATACACGTATGTTTTAATATACTGTAAATACCCCCCCCCCTTTTTTTGTTGCCGTTTATTATATTATGTGCTTACCTCTGACCTTGTCTGATGCTGTGACACCCAGCCAAAATTGGGGGGTGGAGTAATAGAGTGCTTAGTGTGTGCATAAATATTCAGGAGATGAACACTTGTTAGCTTGATCTCTGAGGAAAGGGATGTGCCCCCAAAACACATCAGTTGCGACACCGCCATCCATTGCCACGTTGATTGACTATCAGAGTGTCATGCACAATTTCTTCTGTTTGTGAGTACAGTATTCATTTGGCTTCTTTTAATAAATCTTGGGTAATGCACTAGGCGTCTGCACTCTGTGTGTTCATTTACTGTTTTTAGTTGGATTCCCATCTGAAGAGGGCTGCACTGCTAAATCATTTACCTTTGAGACTGTATAGACCTTCCGTGCATTCCGATTGGTGACTGGCCTTTTGATCGCTGGAGAAATCATTTGCTTTAAATCCATATAAGGGTCCAATGTAGTGGCTGAATTACCAGGGATGCAAAGGTCGCACTTGCGACCAGGCTCTGGTGGTTCCCAACTTCCTTTTGCTGTCCTGCCCCTGCTATTGACAGCGACAGTCCAGCGTCTGTCTCCATGGCAGCAGCAGCGCATTAAGATCCAGTGCTGGTTACATTATGGGGCTGATGGGCGCATGTTGCGGAGGGCCGGCACTATTGGTTATAGACAGATAATATCTCCAGTGACGCTGCATAGCCTTCTCTGTTGCCAATCGGGATTCGATCTAGGTGATGCTCCCGATCAGATCTAATATGTGCACATAAACACAGTATTTATTAGTATCAACAGTGCAATCACTTATATATCAATAATATGTTCAGTAGCCGTGTGTGTGCTCCATGCCTGTAATGTGGGGCTCTGATCAATAAAACCGCTATCATATTTAAAAATAGATCCAATCAGGAGCATTGCTCAGATCGCATTCCAATTGCCATGTCAACAGAGAAGGCTATGCAGCGTCACCACTGCTAGGTGAGCAGCAGGGAGCTCAGGTGTCTACAACCAGTAGCATGTGTCCATCAGCCCCATTATGTGACAAGCACTGGATCCTAATGCGCTGCCGCTGTTGCCATGGAAACAGACACCTGACCAGTGTGGTCAATAGCAGGAGCAGGACAGCAAAAGGAGGCTGGAAACAGGAACACCAGGACCAGGACTCGGTCGCAAGCACGACCCTGGTAGTTCCG
Organism: Glandirana rugosa; assembly: GCA_018402905.1. Lineage (NCBI taxonomy): Eukaryota > Metazoa > Chordata > Amphibia > Anura > Ranidae > Glandirana > Glandirana rugosa. The sequence continues at coordinate 940,613 of BLSH010340190.1, forward strand.
TCACTGTCTCAGTGGAAGGATCCCCACATCCACCTTGAATGTGTAAATGGGGGAATTGGATCATATTTTTTTTTTTCGTTAACCCAACAGGTGAACAAAAAAAAAGTGATCAATGTATGGGTGGCTTAAATGCTACGTGGAAGTGAGCAAGTTTGTGAAGCTCTTGGAAGAACAGAGAGAGGGAGGGAGACAGATGGGGGAGAGAAGAGAGGGAGATGGGAACAGATCAGTGATCACAGTGTACAGTGTTCACTCACCTGAGGGCTGAAGTGGTTATCTGATGGCTCAGGCAGCAGCATCATTCATATTTCCCGCCCACACGTCTCCTTTCTGTCAGATGCAGCTGCACAACGGAATAGGAGAGTGGGCAATCTGGGTAGACACAGGAGAAACAGGAGTGGGAGGAGAAAGAGCAGCTTGTATTCCTCTCTCCTCTCCCGTCTGTGAGAGGGGGGCATGCTTGCTGGGTGTGCTAGAGTGTCATAGACACTCGGCTCGGCTGCAGCCACCGGTCCCTACATTCACAGACTGATTCTCCTGTCCTGCGGACTGGAGAAATTAGGCAGTTTTTTTTTAACTGTCCCTACAGTAATGGGCAGTTTGCAACACCCCCTCACAGTGGCAATCGCAACCTCTGTAACCATGGTAGTTCCACCACTGGTTTCAGGACAAATAAACATACAGAAGGTAGGCTTAGACACAGCCTGCTAGACAGTGTAGTCACTATGCCAAAGCAACTTAAAATTAGAGTTTTGTGCCACTAGACTGGAACACACAAGCCAGCAAGATCAGTAGTAGACAGATAATATAAATATTGACTGTTTGAGGTATAGGGATTTGCAACTACATAGGTAGCACCTAAAGAAAATGACTAAGCCCTGTGTGATACCCCATGGGTGGTACCTATGCACTAAGAAACTTGCAAAGGCCTCTATGTGGCAACTGTAAATGGATCTTCTTTAGTCCTTGACCTTCAGCCAGCTAACGTTGGGGCCCAAACAAAATGCTGGTGAGAACCTTCACAGTAAGGCCTGCAAGCAGTAACAGACTATAGGACAGCTGTGTGGTCAATTCCTAAGGGCTCAGCCCCTCTAGTGGCTATACATTATGGCCGCAAGGCCCTCTCACCAGATTCACCAACCCAATATGGAAATCCCACTACGTGGAAAGGAATTCTCTGTCCCAGTTCAACATGGCTCTGGACCCTGGCTCACCTGGTGGTACAGCTTTAGTGTAGGTCATGGGTGATTGGTGGTGCCGCTCCAGACTGAGGTATAGGGCCCCATTTGCACTCAGGATAGTAGGGATGCCAGTGTAAGAAAAACTCATCCAGTGAGAAATGAACATTTAAGCATAAATCCGCCGTTCACCATAGCTGATCCTGGTAAGGCCTCAGCTCTAGCTGCAAGCAGGTCTGACTCTGGGGAGGTGTTCACTCCCACTTCCCACAGCAGCAGACTGTGCTTCAAGGAACAGCCCAGGAAGTTACGGTTTTCCTCTCCTCTTTGGTCTCAACCCCTTTTGGGACATGTAGTCAATTGGGGAATGAAGGCCCAAATAATTCTTCCTGTCTGGGACTTCAACTGCCATCATCCACTGTGGCCACCTTCAGAATCCATTGGGTGCTGTCAGCACTCCTGCTCCCCCTGCTGATTGGAGTCAGTAGCACATTGAAGCCAGATTGTCTGTTTGCTCCCAGTGCACAGGTAGCAGATAATGTCATGGCTTCGCCCTTGCAGCCTAACACTCGGCTACACTTATTATGAAGAATGCAACCAAAGATACAGGAAAACAAATATGGGCAGAAAGACTTAAACCTAACAGGTGCATAGGAACTACAGCAGAGCAGGTCCCCTTGGTGGTTTATACCATAATGTGATAGTATGCACTGCATATTAGCGTAATGTGACAGACTTACCTGTAAAACAAAGCCCTCCAGCGCTGAGCTGTCACCGTTCTCTCTGATTTCAGGCTTGTACATCTTCACCGGGTCTTCTTTCCAAGTTTGATTTCTTGGCTGTGATGACATCGCTCCCTTGTATCCGCATGGGAGTCACTTCATCTTGGCACAGAGCGGTGCCGTTATGCACGCTGAGCAAAATGTGACCCAAACGAAATATGCGCAAATTATCACCATATCACTTACATGGTCCTATTACTAAACTTATAACTTAATGACGAAGAAACTGGAAAATAGGAATTAAACAACAGTACCACTGAAAAAAAATACAGCAATAAAAAGTGCAGATCTTACCTATGGTGGTAACCACTGTTCCAGCAAAAAAGAAGGCGCTGCCAAAATCCCAGTTAGTGTGGCGGCTTGATGTTCTGTTCTCTAGAGCCTCAAGAGGATTTAACCCCTGTTTGACTGCTTCTGAAACAACCTGATTTAAACACACATTTTAGTGGCATGCACTGCAAATTAACAGTTATGATATACTCTAGGCTCAATTCGCAAGGCTACTACACCAGAATAAGGATACTTTAAAAAAAAAAAAAAAAGAGCTCTTTTCTGTTGAATTCAATGAAATTGGAAAATCAGTGTCATTCAGCAAAAAGAAAAAAAAGTATATACAATTCTGTATCTAGTTAAAATAGAAGTACTTTATCCTTGTGTTAAGGGCCTGTTCACACAGGCATGCATTAAAATGCATAAACACGCTAAAAGAAAAAAAAAAAAAAAAAAAAAAGTCTGCGCACATCTTTTTCTTGTTTGCAGGTTGAAAAGAGTGAGGGAGAAAATAGAGTGGGACTTAGATGAACACATCTGTGTTTTGGAGATTGGCAAATGGGATGTATCAAGTAACAGCCCTAATCATTGGCATTGCGCTAGCTACATTGAGTAGGAGGAGGCAGATGCAGAGAGTGAGGCAAGCCAAACAGCATTATTGAATGCATCCACTGCTCACACAAAGGACAGTTTTGGCCATATAAAAGGATTTATGATGTCGCTCGTCTATTTCTATAAACACTGCCATTGAAACACCACATTATTTAGCTTTCCACTGCACATACTCTACTTCCTCTCCAACACTGCCGTATGGGTCGGGGCAAAATAATAAAAAGCTTTTTTTTTTCTTTCAATAGACTTGCATTGATGTGTATTTACAATCATTTACATGCGCTGTGTTGAAATGCATACATGTAGCATTTTAATGCACCGCACACCAGCATTGTGTGAACAGGACCCATAGAAAACAATTGTTCACTTTGTTTCCTTGTGGTGACCTGCATTCTTCCAATTCAGGAAAACACAGGTCACTGCAGTATGTGAATTGAGTCCTATTTGAGATCATGGAGGTCTTCCAAACAGGACGGTATATAGCCATTTAGATAGGCTTTGGCACACTTGAACAAAGAACCTTTTTCCAATGGTGCCACCATAGTAACCAAGTGAGGGAATTTCCCTTTTAGACAGTTTAGGACTGGAACAGTTGCACTGATTGAAGAATAACAACCTTTAGCTCTTGTTCTGGTGACAACTCTAAAAGTTTTGGTTTTTCTAACACTAACTTAGTGGCAATGGTCAACAGGAGAGATAGAGAAGGGGAATCTATCCAACATGGACATAGACTCCAATGTAAATATTAAGGGGTCCTAATCAATTAAAGAGTTTTGTTTAAGTAAACCTGTGCTTTCTATGTCGGGTCAAAGCAATAGGTTCACTTTAATGCTGGCCCCTGCAGTAGCACATACCTACCCTATCCTTTTGATTCATTGCCACCTAAAGTTGGCCATCAGCCTCAAAATGGAGTTTTCTTTCCTACTGTGCAAACTGAAATGGCTTTTTTTTACTGGTTTACAATCCTTTAAATTATTTTATTGCTTTTTTTTCTTTGTTTTTTTTTTTTTAATTGTAGATGCCATTCTTGCCTAAGTGAGAATGAGGTATACCTGCTTCTTCAGATTCCTGGGATATGCACATCACATATCCATGAAGGCTGCTTGGGCAGAGGCAGCTGGGTTCCTGATGACATCGGAGGGAAAGAAGAAAAGATGGTGGTGCAGGACCCAGGCTTTAGCACATGTGTACTGGATCACAGCAGGACAACATTGGATTCACTGGACAGGTAAAAAATGGGCAAGGGTAGGTAGACGGGTTAGACGGACATTTTATTCCAATTTATTTACCAGTTATTGCGAGTACCTGCTGAGTCTGACCTTTAACCTTTTTGCTGCCAAAGCAATTTTTGCATTCTTTTAAAAAATAATTTTAGGCCTGAAGATTACACAAAACCCCCAAACATATTTTCTGAAAGCAGACACCCTAGAGAATAAAATATAGTGATAGCTCCACAAATTTTTTGGTAAAACATAAAAAGATGAGGTTGCACCGAGTATAGATACCCAACATGTCAAACCTTAAATTTGTGTGTGAAATGGCAACAAACCTCAGTACCCTATATGTTCTATAGGTGATGCTTCAAAAGCCTATAGGTCATCAGTTTAGTGTTACAGAGGGGGTCTGGTGCTAGAATTCTTAACTCCAGTGTGCACGACGATATGCAATTTATGTATCGCAATCAACGCTTTCACGCATAGGCGCCCCCTGGCGCTTGTGTTCACGTTCTTACATACAGTGCCTTGAAAAAGTGTTTTCCACATTTTATCATGTTACAACCAAAAATGTAAATGTATTTTATTGGGATTTTATGTGATAGACCAACACAAAGTGGCACATAATTGTGAAATGGAAGGAAAATGGTTTTCAAATTTTTTACAAATAAATATCTGAAAAGTGTAGCATGCATTTGTATTCAGACCCCTTTACTTTAATACCCCTAACTAAACTCTAGTGGAACCAATTGCCTTCAGAAGTCACCTAATTAGTAAAGAGAGTCTACCTGTGTGCAGTTCAATCTCAGTATAAAAACAACTGTTCTGTGAAGCCCTCAGAGGTTTGTTAGAGAACCTTAGTGAAGAAACAGCATCATGAAGGCCAAGGAGCACACCAGACAGGTCAGGGATAAAGCAGTGGAAACGCAGTAGATTATAAAAAATGATCCCAAGCTTTGAATATCACAGAGCACGATTCAATCCATCATCTGAAAATAGAGTATGGCACAAATGTAAACCTACCAAGACATGGCCGTCCACAAACTGACAGGCCGGACAAGGAGAGCATTAATCAGATAAGCAGCCACGAGGCTCATGGTAACTCTGGAGGAGCTGCAGAGATCCACAGCTGAGGTGGGAGAATCTGTCCACAGGACAACTATTAGTCATGCACTCCACAAATCTGGCCTTTGTGGAAGAGTGGCAAGAAGAAACCTATTGTTGAAAGAAAGGCATAAGAAGTCCCATTTGCATGAAGCCATGTGAGGGACACAGCACGCATGCGGAAAAAGGTGCTCTGGTCAGATGAGACCAAAATTTAACTTTTTGGCCTAAAAGCAAAATGCTATGTGTGACGGAAAACTAACACTGCACATCACCCTGAACACACCACACCATCATTATGTTGTGTGGATGCTTTTCTTCAGCAGGGACAGGGAAGCTGGTCAGAGTTGATAGGAAGATGGATGGAGCCAAATACAGGGCAATCTTAGAATCTGAGTGAAAAAATAAAAGGGCAAAAATGTCACTCTCTAGATGTACAAAGCTGGTAGAGACCTCCCCAAAAAGACTTGCAGCTGTAATTGCAGTGAAAGGTGGTTCTACAAAGTATTGACTCAGGGGGGCTGAATACAAATGCACACCACACTCTTCACATATTTATTTGTAAAAAATGTGGAAAACCATTTATCATTTTCCTTCCACTTCACACTTATGTGCCACTTTGTGTTGGTCTATCACATAAAATACATTTACATATTTGGTTGTAACATGACAAAATGTGGAAAATGTCAAGGGATATGAATACTTTTTCAAAGCATTGTATATGTGGGGGCGATTTTTTTTTATTTGCTTGGGTGTAACTATTACACACAATCTTGGTGGCTGCAGCCACCAGATTGTGTGTGAAACCCCTCTCTGTCAGGTCCAAATGACGTATGGACCCGGCAGCAAATGGGTTAAGGCCAGTTTCACACAGGCTTCAATTTGTATAAGGCCCATTTTCTCAGCAGGGGATCTCTTTGCTGATTCCCTGCTTAGCTGAGCAGAGCAGGCGGATGACAGGTCCCTGTCCACTCAGCTTATGCAGTGGACACGGACACAGCCCGCTCTGCTCTATGGGAAGTCGGATGTAAACAAACCAGCTGTACATTTACACTCAACTGCCCTCTGATCCAATTAAGGGAAGGGATCCCCTTCTGTTTGTTTTTGCTGCAACAGATGTAGGCAGGTGTAAATGAACACAAGCCTGTTTACATCAACCGCATCATAGAGGAGAAAGGAGTGTCCGAAAAATGGACAGGGGGAACCTGATTGGGCGGCTTGTGCGAAAGGGGCCTAAGAGCAGTATGAGCAGCAAGCTTTGACAAAGTATTTGCAGAGCTTTCAGCAAGCTTTTCTGAAACTCTTAAAGTACCATTCAGTTCCTGTTTGTAAATAGGAGTGCTGATTGCCACTTTAAATAAGCTGCTAGCAGGCTTCAGAACTTCTTGAAGCTTGTTCAACATCCCATTAGTATCTGTATTTAACATTTACCAACTGGAGCTGAATGATACTTTAGAACAGTGGTTCTCAACCTCAGTCGTCAAGTACCCCAAACAGGCCAAGTTGCAGGTTTTCCTTTATCTTGCAAAGGTGCTTTAAATCAGTCAATGGCTTGTATTTTAGACAGCTATTTTATTTAGGAGAAATTTCCAAAACCTGGCCTGTTGGGGGTACTCGAGGACTGAGGTTGAGAACCACTACTTTAGAAGATACAACAAAGCTTGCTGTTGCCATTGCTCTTATACACGCTGAAGCCTGTGTAAGGCTGGGTTCACAATATTGCGAATTGGATGCAGTGGATTGCAAATTGGATGCAGGTTCACTGCATCCAATTCGCAATAGCAGGAGATTGTGACCGGCACTCTATTGAGATTGTTTACACATCTCCGGAGCAACTCTGGTGCGAATTTGTACAGGAGCCCTGTGCATCTTTTGCTCTGTTTCAGGTCCGAATTCAGCTGAAATCGGACCTGAAACGGTGATGCACCAGACCCCTGCTGTGAGCTGCTTTGCTGTGCAATGTGAACCCAGCCTCAAACAGGCCTAACTCTGCAATCAGCAAAGCTCATACTTCCTGCTTATTGGAGAGCTTGAGGTTCCATGCACAATAGTTTTTTTGTAGTTGCGTTTTAGGAGCATTTATGAGCATTAGCATTTTATTGGCATTTTTGCAGTAAAAGCTCAAAAAAGAAAAAGAAAAAAAGGCTAAAAAAAACACTATTGGTAGCATTTAGGAGCATTTCTGCTGGAAAACAGCTTGAGGGGGCAGGGCCAGGGTGGGGCTCCATGTCTGAATGGACACAGGGAGCTCGGAGTGCCTACATAGCAAGCGGCTTGCTGTGCGGGCACTGAACAGGAGGGAGGGGCCAGGAACACAGAGGAGGGACCCGAGAAGAGGAGGATCCAGGCTGCTCTGTGCAAACCCACTACACAGGGGAGGTAAGTATGACATGTTTGTTATTTTTATAGGAAAAAATACGAGACTTTACAAATCACACTTTGTAAAACAACCCAGTATAAAATAGAAATGAAAGGCAAAATATACACACACGCAGTATATAAATTTTCTTCCCCCCTTTTTTTAAATAAGCGAGTATACGGATATTCCCAGTGAAAGCCTGTGCAGGACAAGTTTGATCAATGGAGGAGAGCAGACTGAGTTTTCCAGCATAGCTAGAGAACTGACCACAATGTGTTCTGCTTAGTGTGGTCAGTTTTTGTTAGGAAAGCAGAGGGACTAGCAGGAACACCAGATATTTCACACAAAGGAAGCAATACAAAGATCAGGATATTATTTCTCATACGAGTACATGGTACAGCAGGCATATATCAGGGATATGAAATATTGGGGTAACAAACACTTTAATATCTTACGGAACAGGGGGCTTGTTGAAGAGAAACCACTGCCTGCACACAGAGAACAAGGGTTCTCCTATGCAGCAATCTAGAAGGGGACAGGCTTTTCTACTCTGTGGCTGCTTTCTAAGGGAAACAAGCTGTAAGATTTTGTTTTGATGCACTTGGGATTTATTTAGCTAAATTTATACTAAAAAGTTTAATTAGGCTTTTATCTGGCAAGAACATCTAGTGGTTATGGTTCCATCTGATCATTTACAGTACCACTGCACATGCTATAAATAAAGGATAGAACTCTATAAATAAATTAAAATTAAGGGATGTTTCAAATGTTTTGTGCTTGACTCATTTGCATCTAAACATTTGAGCAGAAAATATTTTTTTATGCAGCATGTAGCCAAGAAAATGTTTTGTTTATACCCATGCACGTACCAATGAGTATTTGCATGCAAAGTTGTTAAAACCTTGCTTTGCCCCGGTCTACACTAATGTGGTGCAAATTTAAAAAGCTAAACTGTGCAAATTTGCAATGCGATTTTTTTACATTGCAATGCAAACTCTACTTAGCATGTGCATTTTCCATGCAAATTTGCGAGGGGAGTGGTCACATCTTATTTTATTTTCTATAAAATCTAGGCAAAAAATAATAATAATAATTTGCAGTGATGTGAACACTGGACTGCGATTTCAATCTGGTCCCATAGAAATCTATGGAGCTGAAATCCACAACACACTAAACTCGCACAAGACCCTTTTTTGAACCGGATCAAACTCGCACCGCATATATTTGAACATCCTTCATGGGAAATAATGCTTTTTTACATGACATGCGAATCTGTGCTTTTCATATCGCATCTGATCCGCGGCTTCATCTCAGCTATGCTTCTATACAGATCGGAAATGGCACCGGAGCCCTGCAAGTAGGGTTGCCACATCACCCCTCTTATCCAGGACACATATGAATCGCACAGGTTCTGAGGCTAATTTAATGCAGATGAGGCGCCAAGTGAGTTTAATTACCACCATAATCAGCCACAGAACCTGTGTAATTCATATGTGTCCTGGATTGAAGGGATGATGTGGCAACCCTACCTGCAAGACATGTTAGTTTAGTGCAGTGGTTCTCAACTCCGGTCCTCGGGACCCACCAACAGGCCAGATTTTAAGTATTACCTTGGGGAAATGCAGAGTAGAATACTGCAATCACTGAGCAGCAAATTATATCACCTGTGTTGTATTTCAGTTATCCTGCAAACCTGGCCTGTTAGGGGGTCCCGAGGACCGGAGTTGAGAACCACTGGTGTAGTGGCACCCCTGTAGGGGCTGCTGGATGTTGTAGTCCACCTGTCACCTTGCCCAGCCCGGCATTCACTTTCTTAGACACCAGGGTCAATGAAAAGACTGTTAACTTTGTTTTCTCTTTTATTAATGAGTTTAAACTTGGATGGGGTTTGGGACCTATGGGATGCCCAGAATTTAATTTCTTTTAAACTTGGATCTTGGGACGAACTATGTACACTCCCTGTGCATATAGACACATCACATTCCTCCTGCACAGCTTGCTTGCAGACTATTGCTCTCTTCCTCTTGAACAAAACTGCCTCTCAGACACAGCTAGCACATGGTTAGGCCTGACTCTGGTTCCAGCCAGGCCTTACAGAAATGCCTTTTGCAGGTACGGAACGCGGGCCCCTATAGCGCAGCAAAGTTTTGTCAGTTTCAGTGCTAGCTACCCTTGGTGGACTACTACTCCCAGTCAGTTGTTTTCAGGCCCTGCCAGCCCTCCCGGCTGCAGCTGCCCAACTTCACTGCCCATGACCGCACAGTCCATGCTGGCTCTACACCCATTCCAGATTGTCTCTCTCCCAATCCGCTTCCGTGTGCCTCCCCAGCATTCCTGGCTGCATGTCACTCACTGACATCTGGTGGATCCCTCCTGGAGGCTTACCTACACTCACAAAAATCTTACTCTAGCACCTACCTGGGTAGAAGGTAAGGATGGGCTCGGGCGTGTTCGGAAACCAAACATGCCCGATCCTGCCAGTCATTAATGTCTAAACTGCTGGTAACAAATGTGAGTACACCCCTATATAAAAATGTCCAAATTGGGCACAATTAGCCATTTTCCCTCCCCGGTGTCATGTGTTTAGTTAGTGTTTCAAGGTCTCAGGTGTGAATGGGGAACAGGTGTGTTAAATTTGGTGTTATCGCTCTCACTCTCTCATACTGATCACTGGAAGTTCAACATGGCACCTCATGGCAAAGAACTCTCTGAGGACCTGAAAAAAAGAATTGTTGCTCTACATAAAGATGTCCTAGGCTATAAGAAGTTTTCCAAGACCCTGAAACTGATCTGCAGCAAGGCGGCCAAGACCATACAGCAGTTTAACAGGACAGGTTCCACTCAGAACAGGCCTCGCCATGGTCGACCAAAGAAGTTGAGTGCATGTGCTCAGCGTCATATCCAGAGGTTGTCTTTGGGAAAGATGTATGAGTGCTGCCAGCATTGCTGCAAAGGTTGAAAGGGGGGGGGGGTATCCACCATTAAGTCAGGTACAGTCTCTCATGAAACAATCCCTCTTCTTGCCAGGACGACCGGAGGTCATTCGGAACACCTATTACTGGAAGCCATTGCATCTCCCCTCTTCCCTGTCATCATTGGCCTGCCATGGCTCAGGGAGCATTGCCCTACCATCAACTGGACCACTGGAGAAGTTCAGTTTACATCTTCCTATTGCCAGCACCATTGCCTGCCGCAGGCCCCAGAACTACTTCCCTCCGTGCTATGCCTAGACTCTGATCCTGACCAGGAGACCTGCATATCTGTTCCCTCAGTATACCATGACTTTTTGGACATATTCAGCAAGAAGGGGGCAGATGAACTACCACCCCACAGGCCCTATGACTGTCCGATTGAACTGTTGCCAGGTAATGAGGTACCATTCGGCAGTATATACCTGCTCTGTGAGGTGTTACTCAAGGCCCTTAAGGCTTATCTGGATGATAATTTAAAAAAAAAAAGATTCATCCAGTCTTCCACATCCCCTGCAGGGGTCGGAATATTCTTTGTAAAAAATAATTAAAATAAAGTATTTCAAAGACTAGGCTCAGCTACCATCTTCACCAAACTGGATCTCCGTGGTGCATAAACCTCATTTGCATCCGAGAGGGTGATGAATGGAAAAACGGCCTTCCGAACGCGGTTTGGCCACTATGAATACTTAGTTATGCCCTTTGGGCTCTGCAATGCCCCGGCCACCTTCCAACACTTGGTGAATGATATCTTTTGGGACTATCTTGACCAACTTGTCATAATATACTTAGACGACATCCTCATCTTCTCACCAACCCTGGAGGAGCACCGCAAGCATGTCAAGTGCATTCTACAATGCCTTCGGCAACATGGACTTTATGCAAAAGGCGACAAGTGTGCATTTGAACGCTCTAGCATCCCTTTTCTGGGCCTCATCATTTCCATCACAGGGGTCACTATGGATCCAGTCTCAGCCATCCTGGATTGGCCAGCACCGGTGGACAGAAAAGGGGTTCAACGTTTTGTAGGCTTCGCAAACTTTTATAGAAAGTTTATGAAGGGGTTTTCCACTGTCATTTCACCTATCACCCAGCTCTCTTAGCAGAATTCTCGCTTTCACTGGTCCTCTGAGGCCCAAATGGCTTTTCTGAAGCTCAAGAAATTATTCACTTCAGCCCCTGTCCTGAAGCACCTGGATCCAGCCCTGCCATACATCCTGGAAGTAGATGCTTCAGAAACAGCAGTGAGAGATGTCCTCTCCCAGAGACGGAGGCCCCAAGGCCTCTCTCCATCCCATCACCTTTTTCTCCCATAAACTCCCATCACCCGAGAAAAATTATGACGTTGGGGACCGAGAACTCCCGGCCATCAAGTTCTCCCTGGAGGAATGGCGATACCTGCTGTAGGGAGCCTCACATCTTGGTCTTCATCAACCATAAAAATCTGGAATACCTGCGAACAGCTAAGAGCTTAAAACCTTGTCAAGCACATTGGGCACTCTTTCCATCCCAGTTGCACATCACATACAGGCCCGGGTCGAAGAAAATAAAGCTGGAAGCCTTGTCCAGGATGTTCTATGAACCAGGAGCCACTACACCACCAGATACTATTTTCCCTTCCAGAAACTTCTTTGTTGCAGATCAGATGATCCCTGGCCGGATCCACCATGTCACCTGATCCCAGGTTGGTGATGAAAGACAGACTATGGTGGTACCATAACAAGGTCTTTATTCCAGAAGGACAGCGCTTAAAAGTGCTGGAACTTTGTCATGACCACAAGTTGGCTGGACACTTTGGCAGCCCCAAGACTGAGGAACCGCTGTTGCGTTTCTTTTGGCGGCCTTTAGCTGACTAGGACTGCATAAAATATGTCAGCGCCTGCCCAGTCTGTGCCCGAAATAAGACCAGCAGGACCAAAGCCTGGGGCCTATTGAACCCGCTTCCTATGCCAGAGCGCCCATGGTCTCACATATCCATGGACTTTGTAGTGGAGTTACCCCCTTCTGCTGGGTTCAATACCACCTTTGTCATTGTGAATGCCTTACCAAAATGGCACACTTCATTCCCATGAAGGGCACTCCCTTGGCAGCTGAAACAGCAGAGACTTTTATCAAAGAAGTAGTCCGCCTCCATGGGATCCCCGCTAATATAGTATCCGATCGTGGAGTGCAGTTTACATCCTGAGTCTGGAAGGCATTATGCTCGACTTTGGGGATCAAACTGGCATTCTCGTCCAGATACCATCTGCAGACGAACGGCCAGACAGAGAGGACTAACCAGACCCTTGACCAGTACCTCCGCTGCTATTCCTCATTTTCCCAAGATGATTGGGTCTAACTGCTGCCGATAGCCGAATACGCCTACAACAACACTCAGCCACTAAGCAATCCCCATTCTGGGTGAATTTCTGCTACCACCCCATGTTTATACCCAATCCGATACCAGAAAATGCAGTGCCCGCTGTACAGGAGACCACAGAATTTCTGTAAAGGGATAACAGACTCCTACAGGAGACTATCTCGGACACAAGAGTGCAACAAAGGGGCTTTTGACAGAGGAAGGCAAGGGGAATTGGACCTGCATCCGGGTGGCCGAGTTTGGCTGGCAACCAAGAACCTACGACTATCTTGCCCCTCAAAAAAGCTAGGGCCAAGGTTCATTGGTTCTTTCCCTGTGAAGAGAAAAATGTATAGGGTGGCATATGAAATGGACCTTTCTCCTCCTCTGCGTGTCCACCCAGTATTTCATGTCACTCTGCTAAAGCCATAACCCAGGATCCTTTCCCAGGTTGGAAGACGGCTCCACCAGAGCCAGTTCTTGTGGATGGAGAGGAGGAGTTTGAGGTAGAAGCCATCCTAGACTGCAGAAAGAGGAGTGGCACTACCCAATTCCTGGTCAAGTGGAAAGGGTACGGCCTGAAGAAAACTCCTGGGAGCCCAAAGAAAATATTCACGTAGAGGTACTTGTAAAATCATTCTGGAGGAGTCATCCAGCTTTAATGCTTTAAAGGACAGTTTCTAAGACTTCACCGAAACTGCACGAACATCGAGGATTACGACCTCCAATCTGTGCAGTTGAGAGCAAGATTTGTGTATAAAGGGTACTCTCCAGAAGATCTGGACACTGATATTTCTCAGGTCAGGAGTCTGGATAGAGATACCCTATTCCAGGAGAGGCAAATGGTCCTTTACGTCGTTCTCCAGCCAATACAGGCAGATCAACCAGATCTTCCGTAGGTATTGGGGTATTCTCAAAAGTGATCGGATTCTAGGTCCTGTGTTGCCCGAAAAAGCTGACATTATATATAGGGGGGCCCCCCTCTTTGTTTGAAAGTTGCACAATCTATCATTAATCCCCGGGGAGACCCACCTTTTTTCATAATTTAAAGGGCTTCTTTCCATGCAAGATGTGTAGGGTTTGCGGCATCAATAGTCTGGGTCGAAATAAAGCTTTGACTTTTACTTTCAATGTCACCAACCGCCAGTATAGTATAAAATCCTTTTTAACTTGTGCCACAACTAATGTGGTCTATCTTTTGACCTGCCCATGTGGGAAACACTATGTGGGTAGGACCATGAGGAGCTTTTCCAAAAGGGTGGGCGAGCACATTGCAAATAGCATTGGGGGCACTAAAAAGCATAGGGTCATGAAACATTATGCTCGTTACCATCAGAAGGATCCCGCGGGCACTCTTTTTATGGCCATAGACAGATATATTCCACCATGGAGGGGTGGCTCTAGGGTCAGAGGGGTCTCGAGGCTCAAGACCCATTGGATTTATGAGCTTCGCTCATATTATCCATACAGTATGAATGTGGAGTGGGACATCAATGCCTTTATCAATAGGGCTAGATGTCCCACTCCACCGGATGGCTGTTTTTTGTTGCCCTGGGGTTCTTGCGATTGAGTACCTTTTTAGTCTTTTCCCATTTTATCCATCTGCCCTAGGCTTATATTTATCTGCTTTTTAAAGAGTTGATATAGGTGCATTTTTGAATGGCACCTCCTTCCTATTTGGGAGCGGTGTGTGGCTATTTTTTAGTGAATATATTTGTTTTTATTCCCTATCCATTTTATGTATTATTCTTATGCTTTATTATGGACATTTAGACTGGGCCCACCTCTGGATCCCCTTTTGGGTCCTTAGGTGAAGCCAAAGGATATAAGGTGATCTCCATAACTATATTGTGATTGTATGCCTTTGCGATTTATTGTTGTGCTTTACTGTTTTGGGGCTGGTGGAGTTCTGGGGTCGCTGGGGCTCTTCCGGTTGTTGCCTCATAGCTTCCGGTTCCAAGGTCACACTCTTTGACGCAGGTTGAGGGTACATCTGCCATGCGCACATGGGCCTATTCACTTCCGGCTCTCTGAGTGTGCTTCCGGGTTATGCCGGTGACGCCGGCTCTCTGGTTGCCCCAAGTCATGCCGGAAGATGTGTGCCCCGCTGAGCGTATAGACACGTTCCAACTGCCTCTGATTGGTGACCACTGTCCCATCCTACGGTAAGATTGTTTTTGATTTGGTCAAGGTACCCCTGTGTTTAGGAATGGGTGGACCCTGAGCGCCCACGATTGAAAATGAGGCTTGAAGGGCACGCCGCCACCATGTGGACGGAAGTTCTCCACCCTACTTCCGGTCCAGGGCGCACGGTCCCCACACCCCGGACGATGTCTAATGAGATGAAACGCGTCGGCTGAGGACCTGTGCGCCTATCGCAGTCACCTGTTCTTAACTTGGATTTTATGTATTGCCGGCTATACTTTTTTGTATATTCTCCTATTTTTAAAATGAAGTGGTGATTTTAATACACCAAAGAGGGGCATCTACAATTCTTTTCTTCACATGTCCTTCCTGTGAGGACCTTCAAGCCTACTGGGGCGACCAACTGGATGGGAGGAATTACATCTACCTGTTCCGGATACAGTTGGGGATATCTATTCCATGCACCCAGTGGAGAGTACAGCTTGACCCCTGTGGTAGAAGATCACATAAGCCCAATTGGCCCTCCGGTCGTATGATCGAGGGGGTCCACCAATTCCGGTAAGAGTCCATCTTATTACTTGATTGGATGATATCATGTGATATACTGTTCCGGATTGGATTACATCCATTGGGTTGGAATAGCCCCATTCACTTTGTTGAACGAACTTAGTTTTGTACACATCTTTCATGGATGAAATTTGAACACTTTGGGACATTTGTTGTTATCTTTCATACACCCTAGCACTAATTTATTTATGAACATTTATGTCTATTTTTATATTTTTTCTATTTTTTGATCACATATTATATTAGTTTGCATATCCTGCCACTTCTTAGGGCTACACTTTTTGTTTATTTTTCACCCAGCTTTAATGGCCCGTTTGGCCATCCGGAGGCTGCCCCTTGGGGGGGGGAATGTCAGAGAACACAGCCGAAGTTTTCAACAGTATGCCTGTTCCTGTGCACGCCGTCACTGGTGCCAAACGGCCTATTTAAACGGACAATGCCTTGTAACAGGTTCTGTCCATTCTACAGCATTTCCTGTGACCCTGAGCTATATGTTCCTGAGCTTCCTGTTATCTGTGACCCGGCTATACCGATATCTTGCTTGAACTCTGCCTGCACTGACCCCGGCTTGCCTACGACTATCCTTTTGCCTGACCCCTGTGTACATCTGCTGCCCGCCTGTTGACGAACCTGCCTGTACCCGATCAACCGCTTGCCTGCTCCTCCTGTACCGTGTTGCCCGTCTTTTGCTGACCCGGCCTGCACCACTATTCTTCAGTCCTGCATGAGCTCTTCAGAGGACCTTCACACCCTCATCAGTGATCCATCCAGCCCTCATGCTATCCTGCACTCTTGAACCACCTGTCTACTCTATTAGGGGTTCCTGATTCAGGGTCGTAAGAGAAGTTGCCTGCTGCATAAGCCAGACTCCACCTCCAAGCATGTGACACCGCTCCTCCACCTCTCCTCCCATTTAAATCAATGGCCAGCGCTTTCGAAGAAGGGGTCAAAAGTGGCCCGCTGCCACCCAAAAAGCGGTGCAAAAACCGCTATAACAGCAATAAAGCACTGCTAAAACTAGCAGCGCTGCACCGCTAACGCGACCCCCCCCCCCCCCCGTATGAAAGTGCCTTATAGCTCTTCTCAATTGTAACACACTTCCAGTATTTTAACAAAAGTAGAGGTCTCCCCTTGCATGCATTTGAACATATAATGGAAATCCCCAATGCCAGCCTCAAGGTGCCAATATACACTTTGGTTCCTACTATAATCACTAGAAGCATCCATACTAAGATCTATACAGTAAGGAATAAGACAGACTCAATGCAGATTCAGATCTTACACATGTTCTGTATGATTTGAGCACAGGAAAAAAAAGATTAAATGGAAAAAGTGCAATAAATATACAATATACCAGGAAATTCACAATGGGCCAGTGACGCTGTACACCCATTCAACCAAGAAAACACATTAAAACCTACTTGTTTCTCTTCATTTCTCTATTTATAAATACGTGGGAAAGCCAGGATGCCTCTGTTACATTGTTGTTTTACTCTAACCATCTAACACTGGGGTGGCATTCTATAAACGTCTTCCATTGTGAAGGAATATTTTACAATGCAGAATGACAAGCAGAAAGTACAGCCCTACCCTAGAGACAATCTGGAAGCCCTGCCAAATAGGACTTTAAAGGATCATGAGAAAATTATATAACTCTAGTGAATCTGAAGCCAATTCTTTTTTTAAAGAAAAAAGTGTAGTTAAAGTGGATGTAAACCCTCCATATACCCAGTGAAGTGAACAGCCTGAGATGATACGCAGAGATGACACAAACCTCCCTGTACAAGTCTTACATGTATATCTTCTGTCTTCACTTTGATATACTGTTTAGAAAGTGCACATTCTGTTAGATTTTCCACTTCCTCATTCCTATCTAGGAGTAGTTGATTGCTAGATGCTGTGAGACACTGTGAGACTGAAAGCTGATTGGAGGAAAGGCAAACACCCCCTCCCCACACATGCATAGCAGTGTGCTAATCTATTTTTAGCAACCTCCCACGACTCAAATTCTATGTCCCGACTAAATAGAACCAGTGAGAACTTATCAGGCTGATAACAGAGCTACGGAAGAAGAGACAGCTACGGGATATAGCCATTTAAGGAGAGATAAGAAGAAAACACTACAGACAGATATGCTCGGTTCAAATTTCTTGAACGAGGTTTACATCCACTTTAAGGCGGGGTTCACACTTCTTCCCCGCATCCAATTTGCATGACAGTAGAGAGTGTGACTTGCTTTCCCACTGGTTCACACATCTCCAGGGTGGCCGCAGTCTGCATTAGGAAAATGCCCTGTGCATCTTTGGCTCCATTTCAAGTCCGAATTCAGGCAAAAATTCGGACCTGATTCATACCTGAAATGGGGCACAGGGATGGACCGGACCCCTTGCTGTGAGCCGCAGCCACAGCTAGAGTGAACCCAGCCTGAGAGGCCTTTATTACTGTCTGTTTCTGTTGGGAAGATTCATCGTCTGTTTGTCCTGTGGGTCATTGTCGTTGTATACAAGTATATACAAGTGAAAATATAAACTTTTTGTTTTTTTTTACAGGAACAGGTGTGGAAATCTGCCAATGGGGATCTGAGGAAAATACAGAGTGCATTGAAACGCGCCATCCTATTGGCCTGATACAGCACTGACATCACTTCCTGTCCAGGGGACTTCCTGGTTCTGGTACTTCCTGCTTCCAGTGCGTTCCACCACAGCACAGCCTCCATCTGCTCATTGGCATACGCCCCCCCCAGCAAGACCACAGCCCTGGAACAAGTGACACGGCCCTGGGCCCGGACTTCTTATGATGTGCTTGTTTTCATTCACACCTGTGAGTATGCATTTAATAAATTCTCTGATGGCATACTGCACTTAGGTCTGGTGCGCCTGTCCCCCCCCCCCCCTTACTGTATGTTACAATCCCTAGTTCCCCAACCTTTCCCCATCCCTCTTGAGGTTACCTTGGTGGTATAAGTGCAAGGTGCAAACTAGAATCTTAAAACTAATACATGTCCATCCCGGATTGATAATTAGCATTTCCTACCTCAGTGCTGGATTTAGACCTTGAGGCGCCTGGAGCTCTTCAAGTTTGGGGCCCCTCAACATAGAAATGAAATTATATGACAAATAAAGAGTGTGAACTGAAATTAATGTGTAGCGCTTACCCCCGTAGGACCGGCTGAGTTTGAAGATATAATTTACTACTCTGACAGTACAACCCTTTAAACAAACTTGACCCCTCTGGCACACCGGATTCCACTATGGAGCAATACTGTAATAATCAACACTGAGTCTAAAATGCAATTATTCAGATTGGCGTTTACTGTACAGACTGCAAAAATCAATGTAATAACATCCACAATGAAGATCAACATTTAGCAATTAGAAAAATTGGCACAATTATGCATAAATATAACTACCTCGGTGAAACAGGTGACCCAATGGGATATCACACTTCCCTGACACTGGGGGACTCCCTGAAGAGAGGGGTAGATTGTCTCCCAATGTCAGAAATGTGAAAAAAAAAAAACCGCATTTAAATACTACAACCCAAGCTTAGCAAAATAGTCTCTCAGTTTCTAGCAGAGCTCTGCACTTGGTCTTTGGTTGGTGCACTTATGAGTCTTCGCTTAGGAGGGGCCCTGAAGGTATGTAGTCTAGAACAACTGGTTAGCAATCCAGAGAAAGGCTTGAGTAAAGCAGATAACAAAGGATCCATCACTGTGAAATGATATCCAGGACTGATGCCTTTTTTTCAATACACTGCTCTCAGAGGCATTCAAGTTAACACACACAGTCATAACAGTCACTGACTTAATCAGGTATTTTCTTGTCTCACCCTCTTTGAGTTCTTCTGGGGGGGGGGGGGAACAACCGCTCTGTCACTGCTACAACAGGACGAGCGTCCGACTGACACTCCAGCCCGACCAGCCTCTGCGGGACTCTCCAGCAACACTTCTGGTTTCAATTGCAGTGATCACCACCACGATCGAGGCAGGGGTGAGTCGCTCCTTAGGCAGACTCTGGGATGCT
This sequence comes from Glandirana rugosa, assembly GCA_018402905.1. Classification (NCBI taxonomy): domain Eukaryota; kingdom Metazoa; phylum Chordata; class Amphibia; order Anura; family Ranidae; genus Glandirana; species Glandirana rugosa. Next base: position 960,173 of record BLSH010340190.1, read on the forward strand.
CTCTCACATACACAGCTCCCTGAAGCCTTCTCTTTCCCTGCAGACACGAGGCTGCTGTTCTTCTCATCTCTTCCAGGTCTTCCCTTCCTGTTAACCTCCCTCCTTCAGCCAACATACTGGGATTTGCAGTCTGCATACCAATCAGTCTAATGGGAATCCCAGCACTTCGAACTCCATTTCCCAGGATACAGTTCTACTGCTTGATGCTCCTCCTGAGCTGGCTGACTTCAAGTTCCAATCAACAAACAGCAGCCAGAGCAAGTCAGGCTGCACTAACAAGTGTGTGTGAGTTTGTAAATTCCTGAGGGAGGGGGGAGGCAAATCCCTCTTTGGCTGTAGCAGGCTGTGTCAGTGATGCAGGATTTTATCCCTCCGCTACAAATGATAAATTGCAGTTCCAAAAAAATAAAAAAGCCACTCGTGTTATTTTTTCCCCCTAATTTTATTGGATGTAAGAATACACATTACACAAGTAATTGGAACTGAAACTGGCAAATCATACATCGCAGTTATGAATCACTACTACAATATTTACAAAAAGACTGCACTTAGCATTTGCAAACACTTTAACCAACTCATCAATATGTATCATCTCGAGGACACTGCTCTCAACAGCCAGTAGGCACAGAGCACAAAAGCCTAGTACACACGATCTGAAGATCGTACAAAAAAATACCGCTTTCAAAGCGATCGTGCGATAACCTAATTGTTAGCACACAGCTTTCGTCCGAAATCATCCAAAGGGACAAACACAACAATTTTTCTTGTATGATACCAGATCAGGGCTGGATTAAGAGCGTCGTGTGCTTGGTGCTGAGGATTTCGGTGGACCTTTTACTGGGCGCCTTCTGCATTTCCAAGAGCCTGTGCTGGCATGCGCCCAAGCTCACAAGGGTGCTTGGGCGCAGCTGCACAGGCGTAACACTAAGGAATCCTGGCATTTGGTTTGCCAGGTTTCCATAAGGGCTGTGCATCAGCGTGAACTCTGAGCTGAAAGAGCGCAGCCGCGCAGACCTATCACTATGGAAGCCCCAGATATCTGTAAGAGCCCTGCATTGGCATGCCCCAGGCTTCCATTAGGACTGCTCATGCGGAGCCCATTATCAATCCCACCACCCTGCCCAGGCGGTGCCCATTACTTTCCATGAGCAGTCTGTTCTTTTTGGGTGGCTGGGCCTATATTAAGGTAGGGGCCTGGAGCTGCAGCTCCAATAGCCCCTACGTTAATCCAGCCCTGTACCAGACCATAGGATTTTCGTTTAATCGGTACAGTTTTCGTCTAAAAATACAATACAAATACATTACAGCACTTCCGAATGTTATTGTCGTAAGAGAATTTTTGTACTTTAATAACCTATTCATTTTTGATATGGAGACTAGCATGCAAAGAAAAAAAAAGGCAATCATTCATCCGATAACCTCATCTTGTGTACTAGGCAATTGTCTTTCATGAATCATCATGGTTCTCATAATTCTTAATCAATGACCTTTCTCCCAAACAACAACTAGTGACCATCATGCTCAAATATATTCCAAGAGCTACATTAAAGAGGAGCTTCAGTGTGGAAAAAAACCCAAAAACTCAGCAGCAAATACCGTAGCTGCTGACTTCAGTAAAAGGACACTAACCTGTCCAGGGAGCCCACAATATCGACACCCAGAGCAGATTTGTCATTCGACTTCGGGTGCAGGCACTGGCATTGCAAGTAAGGAAACCGGCAGAGAACCCTTCAAGCTTCACAGCCGGATTCCTACTGCGAATGTGCGAGTCGTGCTGCGCTTTCTGAATGGTCCTGTCATTTTATGGGGCCTGTGTGTGTCCCAGAAGGCAGCGTGGGGGGGTTGGAAATGCTCGTAGATCGCCGCTGCAATCCTACTCGGAAATGGGAGCAGGTACCCGCTCCCGCCCAAGTAAAAAATTTGGCGGGGGGGGAAATGGAGGGTGTGAACAAGTGGAGATTCCCCTTTTGGGTGGAGCAGCACTTTAACACCTGGAAAAGGTATCAGCAAGCCCTTCATCATGTAATAAAATTGCCTGCTGAAATAGAATGAGACATGACTAGAGCTTGGCAAAGGCTGCAAACTGGACAATTTCCTCAAAGTACATACTACTGAAGTCCCGAGGGAAAATAAGTTTAAAATCGGGAGCCCCCTCTGGCAGGGGGGCCTGGGGCAATTGCCCTTTTTGCTCCCTTATAAATCTGGCACTGCCCTACCTCTACAAATACAACAGAACTCAGAGCTGCACGATTACATGTACTAAATATTGCCTTTCAACTTGTCCGCATGATTAAATAATTTACATATATACTTGATCTATGTAACCAATGCTTGTTTTATGTTGTTTCAATAAAAAAAAAAAAAAAACTATTACAAGAAAAAAAGTTTTGGCTTTAGAAGTTGAATCAAGTGATCTGAATTAATTTACTTGCTTTAAGTTGCTCTTTATATCCCATTCTATCAACAACCCATCTGCGTGGGATTATAGCTATGATGACAAATTAGAAACAAATGGGAAATATTCTCTCCATCTCATTATTCTTGAACCATTGATACTTGAAAACTGGTTTCCTTACCTTAATCAGTTGTTCCACAGCATCTTGTGTGAGACATGTATAGTTTTTCAGGAAGTCCAACTGATGGCGCTCTGTTTCCTCCTTTACATTCGACTCTGATTCTTGTTCCAGCATCTGAAAAACTATTGCCCCAGCCAGCAGGTAGATGAAAAATCCAGCAGCTAGAAGGGCACTTTTTAAAAGTCCAGACAAGATTTTGTCTCTCTTCTTACCAGTGCTTTTTTTTTCAACTTTTTCCATTGTCACAGCACTTAAGTGGACTGGGAGAATCAAGAAACACAGTGCCCTATATAGAATATACCTGAGTTTTTGTTTGGAGGGTCAAGGACCTGGCTTTCCCAATGGGAGTCCGTTTATGGAAACGAAAGACTTCACGGGGAGAGTTAGGGAGGAGCGATGAACTCTCGCTGTAAACTCTTTGTACTTTGAATTCTGACACAGTTTACATTTCCTGCAAATAGAAGCAGGACACAGCAATTATTACGCAAAAAGTTGAAGTGACATGTACTACTAAAATAAATTCTTATCATAGTTTACAGGGTGTATCTGCCTTTTATTGTGTCTGGCAATATAATGGGTGCCATCTGCTAGAGAAGACCCATATTATCTGTGGATTTATAAAGGACAAAAGAAAATGAGTTGAACAGCCCCGTCACTTGTTTCAGAACTTTAAATGAAAGATGCACATGGCATATTATGGCATATTTGGCAGCAATGCGTATTTACTCTATGTACAGTATTTATATAGCAATGGCAGAAAAAGCTTTCAGTATAGTATTACTTCCACAGTCACATAGACACACAATAGCATCAAGCTATTATTTAATGATTTTGGCTTATGAAAGTATACCTAGGTATCACATTGCAAGAACATAACGTTTTAAAGTTTAAATCCACCTCTTAAATAAAAGTTAAAATATCTCTTGTCCAGCATTTCCAAAAATAAAAAATACTCACTACCATACTCCCCTCCTCTCCTGCACTGTCCCCTGCAGACCACTCCAGATGTCCATTGCTGGTTGTCTTCCAGACTGAATGATGGCCAGCGTTATAGAACTCACATGCAAATAATAAGGGGAGTGAGTGAGGAGATTCTTCAATTAACTAGTTAGTAGTCCCCAGTCAAATCGTTTCCTATATCTTAAACTCTGATTATAATAACCCCTTCTTGAAAACAAAGATAACCAAAATGGAAAGTAACCAGATTACCGCTATATGCAAAAGTAACAAAGCATTTATTATGTCACTGCAAGCTTCAACAGGCATTTAAAATCACCCTGATCCTGCATTGCCGACATATGCATATATACAGACTTTTCACACCACTGCGCTGTGGGTACATTTCCTGCATGCTGCATCTTTGGTGCGGTTTTGAAAAATGCACCAAAAACGCAGTTTCCCATCGAAATTAGTGATAGTTACAGTAAAAATGCACCTGCGTTTTTGAGCCACATGTCCATTTTTCACAGGTGGAGGTGGCCCAAAAATGCACCAGAAATCAGGGCTGGTGCAAGAATTTTTGACGCCCTAGGTGAAACCTCATTTTGTCACCCCTTGGCTCTGCCCCTGACCCCACCCCTTTGCCCTGCCCATGTTTGTACAGGGATACTTTCTCACCTCCTTGCCAACATTAACTGTTAGCGAGGGCAGTATGTACTGGGGGCAGTATAGGGTTGCCACCTCATCCCTTTAAACCCGAACGCATATGAATTACTCAGGTTCTGAGGATAATTTATTGCAGATGAGGCACCAAGTGAATTTAATTACCACCTTAATCAGCCACAGAACCTGTGAAATTAATATGTGTTCGGGTTTAAAGGGATGAGGTGGCAACTCTAGGGCAGTATGTAGTGAGGGCAGTATGTACTGGGGGCAGTTTGTAGTGAGGGCAGTATGTAGCGAGGGCAGTATGTACTGGGGCAGTATGTACTGGGGGCAGTATGTAGCGAGGGCAGTATGTACTGGGGCAGTATGTACAGGGGGCAGTATGTAGTGGGGGCAGTAGGTACTGGGGGCAGTTTTTAGTGAGGGCAGTATGTACTGGGGGCAGTATGTAGTAAGGGCAGTATGTACTGGGGAAGTATGTACAGGGGGCAGTATGTAGTGGGGGCAGTAGGTACTGGGGGCAGTATGTACTGAGGGCAGTATGTACTGGGGGCAGTATGTAGTAAGGGCAGTATATACTGGGGGCAGTTTGTAGTGAGGGCAGTATGTACTGGGGCAGTATGTAGTGGAGGCAGTATGTAGTAAGGGCGGTATGTATTGGGTGCAGTATGTAGTGAGGGCAGTATGTAATGGGGGCAGTATGTAGTGGATGCAGTATGTAGTAAGGGCAGTATGTACTGGGGGCAGTTTGTAGTGAGGGCAGTATGTGCTGGGGGCAGTATGTAGTGGAGGCAGTATGTAGTAAGGGCGGTATGTACTGGGGGCAGTTTGTACTGAGGGCAGTAGGTACTGGGGCAGTATGTAGTGGGAGCAGTTTGTAGTGAGGGCAGTATGTAGTGAGGGCAGTATCTACTGGAGGCAGTATGTAGTGAGAGCAGTATGTAGTAGCACCAGCCCTGCCAAAAACGCACAGGAAACACATATGACACGCAGCAAATGTGTTTTTACTGCGATTTTGCTACAGAGCAGTGTAAAGGGGCCTAAATGGAACCTACTTGCTTGTATGTCCACCATAAATTACTTTTCAAGAATGAAGGCAAAGTTTATAACAACTTTTGTAAATATCCTTACTTATTTAAGGAGAAAGATCAACTTATCAGATGTAATTTGCAGTGATTCTTCTTCAATTTCAAGCATGTAGTATGAAGCAATCTTGTATATGATATTTTAGTTTACTTGTTTTGGAAATACCAATAAAAGGACTGCTTGTTTTTACCAACTCAGCTAGCTGATGTTCACGGGCTACATCAGATATACACTATATCAGGGATATGCAATTAGGGGACCTCCAGCTGTTGCAAAACTACAAGTCCCATCATGCCTCTGCCTCTGGGTGTCATGCTTGTGGCTGTCAGTCTTGCTATGCCTCATGGGACTTGCAGTTCTGCAACAGCTGGATGTCTGCTAATTGCATATCCCTGCACTATATTGTCAAAAGTATTGGGACTCCTGCCTTTCAGGCACATGAACTTTAATGGCATCCCAGTCTTTGTCCGTAGGGTTCAATATTGAGTTGGCCCACCCTTTGCAGCTACAACAGCTTCAACGCTGGGAAGGCTGTCCACAAGGTTTAGGAGTGTCTATGAGAATGTTTGACCATTCTTCTAGAAGCGCATTTGTGAGGTCAAGCACTGATATTGGAAGAGCAGGCCTGGCTCTCAGTCTCCGGTGTAATTCATCCCAAAGGTGTTCTATCGGGTTAAGGTCAGGACTCTGTGTAGGCCAGTCAAGTTCCTCCACCCCAAACTCATTCATCCCTGTCTTTATGAAACTTGCTTTGTGCACTGGTCAACAGTCCCTGTCATGTTGGAACAGGGAGGGGCCATCTCCAAACTGTTCCCATAAAGTTGGGAGCATGAAATTGTCCAAAATGTCTTGGTATGTTGATGCCTTAAGCGTTCCCTTCACTGGAACTAAGGGGCCAAGATCAACCCCTGAAAAACTACCCCACACCATAATCACCAAATGATTTGGACCAGTGCACAAAGTAAAGTCCATAAAGACATTTATGAGTGAGTTTGGGGTGGAGGAACTTGACTGGCCTGCACAGAGTCCTGACCTCAACCCCATAGAACACCGTTGGGATGAATTAGAGCAGAGACTGCAAGCTAGGCCTTCTCATCCAACAGCAGTGCCTGAGCTCACAAATATGCTTCTGGAAGAATGGTCAAACATTCCCACGCACTCTTAAACCTTGTGGACAGCTTTCCCAGAAGAGATGAAGCTGTTTTAGCTGCAAAGGATTTGCCAACTCAATATTGAACCCTACAGACTAAGGCTGGGATGCCATTAAAGTTCATGTGCATGCAAAGGCAAGCTTCCCAATACTTTTGACAATATAATATATATATATATATATATATATATATATATATATATATATATACACACACACACACACACACACACACAGATATGCCTCTGCCACTATTATCTTTGCTCACATCATTCTCTGTAGGACTATAAAAATAAATAAATATATATATTTATTTTTATAGTCCTACAGAGAGTGTAAGCAAAGGTAATAATGGCAGAGGAAGGTTCCAGATGAGTAGGGAAAGACTCAGACTGACCAGGCTGTGTTCCGCCCCTGAAGACAAAAGCTGTCAGTTTATCTGGACAATATCATCATTTTCTCCATAACTTTAGAGGACCAGGTTCAACACTTGGACCAGGTGTTGGTGAAGAATACTAAGAATAAGAGAAACAGTAAACTGAAAAAAAAATGGAAGCATACCCCCTATCGGGTGGAGAAGCTGCCCTTCCCTCCAACTCTGTGTATGATGTATTCTCAGAAGAGCCTAATCACATCAAAAGATGTCTCCATCATAACTTGCTGAGGCCTAGTGTGCTGAGTGGTGACTGTTCTACCAGACCAGCTGAAGACAGAGAGTTGTTTAACTCCACAGATATTCCAACAGTACAGGAGGTGCCTGAAGAGTGGTACCTGCCCCCTTTCCTACTTGAGTCTCCGGTTCCTGACACTCTAGTAGCAAAGATCCCCAGCCCAGTGTTTGTAGTATTCTGTGCGGTAGCTGGACTGTCCATAGACTGTCTGGATCTGTCTGGGAAATTGGTTCTAGGCCCAAGAGAAGAGGTGGGGATACAGACAGCCCTCACCCTCCTGCGGCCCCAGGAAACCTGGGGGTGTAGGCAGGTGCAGTCTTTTTTCTCCACTGCAGGTGGTGCTCAACCACAGCAGCAGTGCAGAAAGAGACTAAGTCAAGAAGAACATGGTTCCTCTATGGTTTCCTGGGTCATTGGGGCAGCGATCCTGTTGGATGTTGACAGCACATGTGACTCTGGTGGTGGCCATCTTGGGTAAGGCAGAGTCTATTTAAGACCCTGGCTCCTGAGCTTGGCGTGCACTTAGTGTAGGGACAGGTCACCCGTCTGTTAACCGGTTCCCCACCGCGCGCCGTCTTTTCACGGCGGCAGTGGGGGAGCCCTGCGCGAATCGCCGTAAATAAGCGGCGATTCGCATTTGGCCACCAGGGGGCGCGCGGCCGCACCCGCCGCACTCCTGGGGAGTGTGCCCGCGGCTCGGGCGGACCCGATGTCAGCCTGCGAGCCGCGATGAGCGGCTACAGAGAAAGAACGGGGAACCGCCGATGTAAACACGGCGGTTCCCCGCCCTGTCAGTGGGGCATGAGAGATCTACTGATCCCTGTCACTGGGATCAGTTAGATCTCTCATGCCCATGTTAGCCCAACCCCCCCACAGTAAGAACACACCCAGGGAACACGATTAACCCCTAGCTCTCCCCCTGCAGGTTAACCCCTTCACTGCCAATGACATTTATACAGTAATCAGTGGACATTTAAATTTCTGATCGCTGAATAAATGTCATTGGTCCCAAAAAAGTGTCAAAATGTTCCGACATGTCCCCCCCCAACATCGCATTACCGCATTACCGTTTTTTTTTGCAAAATGGTCGCTCTTCTTTTGTTTATAGCGGCGATAAGAAATGAAGCAGAGGCGATCAAATACCACCAAAAGAAAGCTCTATTTGTGGGGGGAAAAAGGACGCAAATTTTGTTTGGGTACAACGTCGCACGACCGCACAATTGTCAGTTAAAGCGACGCAGCGCCGAATCGCAAAAAGTGCTCTGGTCCTAAAGTGGGAAATTCTTCCAGGGCTGAAGTGGTTAAGGACAGTAATCACAGCAAGGAAATGTTCCAGACAAATAGGGAAAAGCTAGGTATTGGCCACTTTACCTGGAAACCTCCCCGCTTGGGCTCGGACTGGCCAGGCTACATTCCACCCCTCAAGACCGACATTGTCAGTTCGACTGAGATCTGCTCTGCTACAATCTGCTGTTCATCTGTGAGTGTTCCCAGTCAGGCTGCCTTCCACTGGGCTTGTTGCAAATTGTTATATTCTGACTACAATACAAGTTTCTATTTACAACTGGACTGTGTGTGAGTTAGTGCCGCCGCACCACGCGTAGATCTTTTGACCAGTACATTAAGTTAATAAAGAACGTACTGTCTGAGAGACTGATAAAAATATGAATATCAGGAAGTCATAAGGAGAAAGATATCACATGTATAAATTAGCATACATCGTGACCCTTTCAGGGTTTTATTCCTGTATATTTCTCTGCAGGGATGATTTACCTACTCTTTTTATCCTGGTGCACGTATGAGAGAAGGCTCTATCTTATGTTAGAGGTGTGAAGCATATATACACTGTGAAGCTTGATGATCCCATATATGGAAGGATAAGAGAGCTGGTTGTCTTTACAGATGTAGGTGAGCCCAAGTGAAATCTTTGGGAACATACATGTAGGATTGTAAGGATTCTTATAAAGCCTGGTACACATAGTCAGTTTTTTTTGTTAAGTTCTGTGGGCTGAATGAAAAGACCTTGATAGCTCAGGTCGTAGCCACTATACTTACAATCAGATGCTAGTACATCAATCTCCCCTGCTGTTCTATTGTGTTATGACAGAGGGATGCCCACCCCCGCCAGAACACTCCGATCAGTGCTCTCAGCCATTAGCTGAGAGCACTGATCAAAAGCCAATCGGCAGACCTTTTTCGGTCATGCCCCTTTGGCAGAAGCCGGCCGATTGCTGTCGTACCGGCTGCAGTACAAAGGGGAAAATGTCGGCCGGTTTCTATTGAACCAGCCGATGCCACTAGGCATTGGGCCCGTGTGTACTAGGCTTAACTGGGATTTTGGCAACACTTTCTTTATTGCTGGAACAGTGGTTACCACCATAGATAAGACTTTTTGTTGCTGAATTTTTTCAGTGATACTGCTGTTCATTTCTATATTCCACTTTGCTCCTCATTCTATAAGTCGATAAATTGACCATTTAAGTCAGGGGGTCTCCAAACTTTTGAAAACAAAGGGCCAGTTTACTGCTCTTCAAACTTTAAGGGCTATGGCCAGTTAGAAAATGCCCCAGCATTAGTGTGTGGTCAGCAGAAGTAAAAAAAATACATCATTGGTGTCAGTGAGAAGAATAGTGATCCATCAGTGATGTCAATGGGAGGAATAATGTCCCATCATTGGTGTCAGTGGGAGGAATTCTTCCCCCTCATTGGTGTCAGTGGGAGGAATAGAGCCCCATCATTAGTGTCAGTGGGAGGAATAGTGCCCCATCATTGGTGTCCGTGGGAGGAATAGCACCCCATTGTTGGTGTAAGTAGGAGGAATAGTGCCCCAAGAGCGCGATAAAGGCAAACAAAGGACCATATCCAGCCCCTGGGCACAGTTTGGTCGACCCTTGATTTAGATGATATGGTGATATTTTGTGCACATTTAGATTGGGTCACACTATTGCTGCACAATTCATAAATATCAGAAATAAGATCATACCCATGGCATATATAGTATAATCTTAGCAACTGTACTGATTAAAACAGATAATAAATATAAACAGTTGCGCTAAAAAGTGAAAGGTTAATTAATATCTGGCTGAAGCAAATCAAGTCCAAATAAATTAATTTAAATAATAAAAGTCAGTTGAAAGTCCTCAACGATTCTAATATGATATATACGGTACCCATACTAGAATAAAGACTATAAATACTTAACACGTCGTTATCACACTGGGTTAGATTTACACGTGTTTTATAGTGGTATAGTAGATTTAGTTCCCAGCTGGTTTGACACGGGTCCCCGACCTATACCAGGAAACAAACGGAAATAGCGCGAGAACCCCGTGATAAGGAGGATGAATGTGGTTGTTACCCCACGATAAGGAGGGTGCCTGTGGTTACTACCCCGT
>BLSH010340190.1:983307-996740 GCA_018402905.1 Glandirana rugosa
CTACCCCCTAACCCACTGACACTACCCCCTAACCCACTGACACTACTCACTGACCCACTGACACTACTCACTGACACTACCCACTGATCCACTGACACTACTTACTGACCCACTGACACTACCCACTGACACTACTCACTGACTCTACCCACTGATCCACTGACACTACTTACTGACCCACTGACACTACCCACTGACACTACTCACTGACACTACCCACTGATCCACTGACACTACTTACTGACCCACTGACACTACCCACTGACACTACTCACTGACTCTACCCACTGATCCACTGACACTACTCACTCACCCACTGACACTACCCACTGACCCACTGACACAACTCACTGACCCACTGACACTACTCACTGACCCACTGACACTGCCCACTGACACTACTCACTGACCCGCTGACACTACTCACTTAATATGGGAGAAGCCTTGGGACTTTAAGTGAGATCGCATAACTAAATGCGTCTCCATCCCTGTGTTTTAAATGGAAAGAGGGTTTGGGACTTTACATGGGACAAGTGTGAGAGGCTTCAATGGTGGTCAGTAATTCAAAGAAAACCATGTAATCATTGTACTCGGTAATCAATATTTTAAAAAAAACATGTATTTATTGTACCAGGATGACAGTGCATCCTATAAAAAAGTACATCCATATATTGTACAATATTCATACAGTCATCTAGCAAATCATGTACCACAAGATAAAACAGATAACAGAGCACATTTGTAGATTGTTGCATATTAGCTGATGTAATTATCATAACCAATGTAAATATAATATATAACATACTGGAGTAGATAAATGAATTAGGCCATCGCTGGAAAACATAATACACTGTACACAGGGACCGACGCGTTTCGTTTGGCAATGCCAACTCTTCAGGGGCAGGTACAGTGATGCTCTATAAAGAAATAAAAATATGTAATATATATCAGAATCATCAAAAAAAAGAAAAATGATGACCACAGAGATAGGGAGGGGATCAGACCTGTTGTCCCCTTAAGTACTGACAGATGCCGTATGGACAGGGCCGCAGGGGTGCATCCGCGGGAGGTGTCCACAGCGGGAGCTGAGGTAGCGGAGCATGTGGGAAACAGCCGGAGGCACACCATGGACCCAGGGGAATGTGTTTGTGTAGTAATGAATTTGGGCTCCACCTATTGTGAATAAATTGTATATACATTAAATGTGTATAGTAATCGTGGTTTATAACGTCCTAATTGTAGGTTTTTTACATATACAGTATATAATACAATTCCAAAGCCAAAAGGATCCAAAGAATGAGTTATATGAAATTAATGAAATTGATAAATGAATTGATAAATAGATACTAATCTAGTCATATTACTTAAATTTGGCCAATGACAAAATGTATTGATAATCAACTAGTGGTGAAAAGCATGGCTTAAAACAACTCAAATAAAAGGTGAAAAACCAGTGTGAAACTGGCAAAAGGGATTTACCTGATAGTTTAGAAGAGACAGAGTCCTAATACCGTGCATGTGCATAAATTACATGGTTTTCTTTGAATTACTGACCACCATTGAAGACTCTCACACTTGCCCCATGTAAAGTCCCAAGCCCTCTTTCCATACTGACACTACTCACTGACCCACTGACACTACTCACTGACCCACTGACACTACTCACTGAACCACTGACACTACCCAGTGACCCACTGACACTACCCACTGACCCACTCACACTACCCAATGCCCAGCTGACACTACCCACTGACCCGCTAACACTACCCACTGACACTACCTACTGACCCACTGACACTACCTACTGACCCACTGACACTACCCACTGACACTACTCACTGACCCACTGACACTACTCACTGACCCACTGAAACTAATCACTGACCCGTTGACACTACTCACTGACCCGCTGACACTACCCAGTGACCCGCTGACACTACCCAGTGACCCGCTGACACTACCCACTGACCGACTGACACTACCTACTGACACCCCCCACTGACCTGCTGACACCCCCCACTGACCTACTGACACCCTCCACTGAGCTACTGACACCCTCCACTGACCTGCTGACACTACCCTCTGACCTGCTGACACTACCCACTGACACTACCCACCGACCTGCTGACACTACCCATTGACCTGCTGACACCCCCCACTGACCTGCTGACACCCCCCCACTGACCTGCTGACACCCCCCCACTAACCTGCTGACACCCCTCCCCACTGACCTGCTGACACTACCCACTGACACCATCCACTGACCTGCTGACACCATCCACTGACCTGCTGACACCATCCACTGACCTGCTGACACCATCCACAGGTTGGCATCTTCACTCTAAGCAGTGAATGTGAATTGTCACAGTATATGGGGGGGGGGGGACACAGACCTGGGTCTTTGCCCAGGGTGTTTTATAGTTGGCCCCCCTACTATTGTCCCTCTACCCCCCCATGTCCCCCCCACCTAAATTTGAAATCTGGAGAAGACACTGCTGCTTTTCTCCCCCTGCAGTGCCCCTTCAGCCCGATCCCCCAAGTAGGGCACATCTGATTGCACACACACGGCTGTGCTGCCCGCTCTGCTGAATGGAAGGAAGGAGCCCAGATTGACACTCAGGCAGGAGCGTGCAGGGACCACAACATCACCGACCAAGAGCATACACTTGACCGGTGGGAGCCAGAACAACATTCTTGAGGTACGGGGGGTACAGTATACAGAAAGGAGTAGAGTTTACGGGGGGTGGTACAGTATACAGGGGGGGTACAGTATACAGAGAGAGGGGGAGATATAGTATACAGAGAGGGGGATATACAGTAAAGAGAGAGAGGGGGTACAGTATAGAGAGAGAGGGGGAGATACAGTATGCAGAGAGAGGGAGATACAGTATAGAGAGAGAGGGAGAAACAGTATAAAGAGAGAGAGGGAGAAACAGTATAAAGAGAGAGAGGGAGATACAGTATACAGAGAGAGAGAAGGAGATACAGTATACAGAGAGAGAGAAGGAGATACAGTATACAAAGAGAGGGAGATACAGTATACAGAGAGAGAGATACAGTATACAGGAAGAGGGAGATACAGTATACAGGGAGAGGGAGATACAGTATACAGGGAGAGGGAGATACAGTATACAGAGAGAGAGATACAGTATACAGGAAGAGGGAGATACAGTATACAGGGAGAGGGAGATACAGTATACAGAGAGAGAGATACAGTATACAGGAAGAGGGAGATACGGTATACAGAGAGGGAGATACAGTATACAGAGAGGGAGATACAGTATACAGAGGGGGAGATACAGTATACAGAGAGAGAAGGAGATACAGTATACAGAGAGAGAGGGAGATATATTATACAGAGAGAGGGAGATACCGTATACAGAGAGAGATACAGTATACAGAGATATGCATTGAAAAGTGTTTTTCTTAACATTTGGTAGTCATAGCCCGAAAAATTCTAAGAAGTATAATTTTTTTATCTCATGGAGGAAATGTGAGAAATAACGTATATATCATACAATCATTACATAAACACAAAGCACATACACTGCATATATCATTGGAGGAAAATATGCTTATAAAATAGTTTACCATTTGCCAATGAAAAAAAAATGTCCACGGATTTCATTTTAAAAATCTGGTAACCTTACTGTAGGGGGCCTACTTCTATGACACCTGTCTGGGACTGACTTTTCTCACTACCTGACTCAACCCCAACTACCACCATCTGTTTCTCAGATTCACTAATACCTGTGTGGTTACCCTTGGCAACCAATTTCTCAGAAATCTACAACTCAATATTGTCAATATCATCAGGAACTGTTGTCCTATTGCTTGCGAGGACAGTGCCTGTGGAGGGACCACACACAGGCAAGCAGTTACTTCCCACAGTTTCAAATCGCCCCCTGTTGTCCAACACTCCATCAGAGGCTGTTCTACCAACAAACATTTTTCAACACAATTTTTTTAATCATTTCTGTTACCGCTGGTATTTTCAATACCTCTGATCTGTCCAGCAGTGCTCCAGAGTGCCTCTCATACACAACATCAGTATGAAGTAATCCAGCACACTGTGAGACAACTTTCCACATTAACACCAAACATTGCATTACATGATTCAAACAATGTCTATCTCTGTGCAGTACAGCCTGTAATATCCAGCTCCAAATAGCAGTATTCCATGGTACAAGTTCTCCTAACGCAGGAGAGGATGGCAAGATATACACTGTCAGTACAGTTCATGATTCTATCCTTTCTTTGAACATGTCTGTCATCACGAAACACACTACATCATTTTTTCCTTTATGCGTTGTGGGCAAAATTTTTGCTGTGCGTTCATACTCACTCAGGCCTTTTGTCATGGTAGGGTTAATCTCTGCAACAGCCAACACACTGTGGTCTATAGGCTGTTCTGCAGTTCTCCTGGCACATCAGCCATAGTATCCACCTCACTATTACACAACATAGCCTTGTAAGGCATAGTCACTTCATTAAATATTGCGAGCGCTTCCCTTTGCCACACTTCCCAGTCTGTTTTAAAGGGATTGTAAAGTCTCATGGTCTCAAAACCTTCTTTGCTGCAGCTGCCTCCAGAGCCCACCCTTTTTCTTACCTAAGCCCATCCGTTCCAGCGATGTGCACAAGCCAGCAGCTCCAGCCGCTGTCTCTGTCCTCATTGGATAGATTGATAGCGGCTCCCACTTTGGTCAATCAAATCCAGTGACACAGGAGTGAGGGGGGGGAGGGGGGCGAGTTCTGCTGTCTGTGTCAATGGACATATCAGCAGGACTTGGGTGCCCCCATGGAAAGCGTCTCTCCATGGGGGCACCCAATGAAGAGGAGGAGCCAGGAGCACCAGTGAAGCACCCCAGAAGAGTAGGATTGGGGCTGTTCTGTGCAAAACCCTTGCACAGAGCAGGTAAGTATAACATGTTTGTTATTTTTATAAAAATAAAAATTGAAACCTTTACAACCCCTTTAAGATCACCTTGCATTAACTCACTTTAGCCCTTGTTCACATTCAGATGAACTGGCACGATTTCAAACCCGCATTTCATTGCGAGTTCGGGGGCGATTGGAAAGACATCTGTGTGGGTTCATGCACAGATGTCTATTGAAATCGCCCCGAAGTCTCCAAAAGTAGTGCAGGAACTACTTTTGGAAACCGTGCAGTGCCTACGTCAGTTTTTCACTGATTCGGGCGGTGCTGTTGCTGGCAATAGGCTCCGATTTGACATGCGATATGACATTTCAAATCAGCCCGATGTGAACGGGGGCTCAGACACCATCGGTTGCAAAGCTACGGTTTCACCGCCGTGCACTGATTTTGCATTCTCAGGTTGAGTAGGTTCTATTAACCCACTATTCACGTTTTTAACTTCCTTAGTAAGCAAAACATTATACTCAGTTTTACCCCATACTTCCCTGCTACACACAAAACAGCATGAAGATATGTTCTCAATCTTGCTGAGGGTTCAGCATTAACCCAGGTTTCCCCATTATGCAGGGTACTAGACAGCAGCAAGTCTCTCTTGAAAGCGGATCTCCCCACTGGACTTGCCACCACTTCACAGGTACAAAGCTCAAAAACAGACTAACATTTTTAGCAGCAACAGTCTTACCACTCCATTTGGCAGGTGTCACTTCCGGAACCATTCCTCTGCGGTACTTCTACTGGGGCACAGGGTGAAACAGATGCCCACCTAGACATCACAGACTCTCAAGCATTCCAGCCCTGTTTGTGGGAATGGTGAGCCACCTCTTCACTGCAGCTCCACCATCTAGACAACACTTCCTCTCTTGTTGCCATCGGAGACTGCACTCTCCCAGCAGAGCTTTTCCAGCACTTTCCAATTGGCTGTAACGGTTCCTCTTGAACCCACCAGCCATAACTCTCATCAGGAACACTCCAACATCCACCACAAGTCTCATGACTGACCTTGACATCTTTGCTATGGGCAACAACACTCATCTTTGCAATCACTGATACACCATTTTCCGAAAAAAGTTTTGGGCTTAATGTCTCTTTAAGGCTGCGAGACAACATGCATCTAGCTGCTCATACAGCAAAGCAAAAAACAGACAGTCTTTGGCTCTCACTGTTTCTGTGATGCGAGGATCTGGAACTCTGCCTTCAGCTTGCCCATAGCATTCCTCCACGAACTGTGATGGTTTGGGGTATTTTAGCACATTGGTAGCGCCAAACAGTGAGTCCACTCCACTTAGTGGAGTTAGTTTTAAGGCTTTCTTTGCCCACTCTTATTTAAAAGAAAGTAAAGATTCACAGCAGAATAGTTTCCCTCACAGGGATTCTCACCATCAATGTGTCAAAACAAACATTACTCCTCCTCGTGGCTCTTCACTGCGTTCTCTCTGCTTAGGCCTCCTGCCTTAGTCCTCCAGACCATCAAACACACAGTCCCAGTGCTCGTGCACTAAACACTGAACCCTCCTCAGCTCTGACTGTTTCTCCTGCAGCTCCCTGCTACTACATCATTATAGGTTTGGCCTTTCACTGTCCCCACATGGACAGTAAGGAGCAACGTGCTCCTAACAGCTCCCTTGCACAAACTGACCCCTCAGGAGGGTGGGGCCACTAACCTCTAATCCCAGTTCCCACATAGCCCTGCGCATATCTGGCTCATTAGTCCACCTGTTTTCTGCAAAACCTGGCCCAAACTACCAAAATAAACAGTGGCACAGGCTGACCTCTCTACATCCCTTAGCCCAGAAGAGTCCACGCGGGGTAGGCCTCTCATGTGACTAGGGTTGCCACATCATCCGGCAACCCTACATGTCACCTAGTAATTGGTGCTGGCCTACTACTGCCACTGTGACTTAAATTAGAGCCACTAGAAGCCAATCAGCTGACAGCTTTAAGATTTACAGTTGTTGAAGGAAGAATATAGCAACAGGAATGACAGACTGTGTGTGGAGGGAACAGATTTGGAATCAAGAAAAGAAAAGCAGGAAAGGTGATACCACAAACTCTGCTGCCAGGGAGACCCAAAAGAGTTAAGCCCCATACACATTGCCAAATGTTGGGAGGCAATGGCCAGTTAAAAAGAAAATGATCAACATTCAACCCGTGTATATATTGGTCTGTCCGACAGAAGCCAGCCGGCTTCTGCCAGACATGCATTCTGGGAAACCAGCAGCCGGCCGACTCCCGATCAGTGCTCTCAGCCAGTGGCAGGGAGCGCTGATCGGACTGTTCTGGCGGGGGGGGGCATCCCCCTGTCAGAACACAGCAGCTCAGCGGGGGAGAGCGCTGAACTAACCTCACATGAGGGCTGTTCAATTTTTTCCGTGTTAGGCCTCATACACATGGACATTTTTACAGCCGCGTTTTTGAGCTTTTCTTACAGCTTAAAAATGCCTCTCCATGTTATTCAATGGCCTCATACACACACAGGCTCAAAAAAACACGGTTAAACGCTGGATACATTGCGTTAATTCTTATCAGGCGTTTTTCATGCCTCTATTCAAAATCAGTGGTTCCCTATGGGAGCCTATTGATTTGAATAGAAGTCGCACCAGAAGTCGAATCATGATGATCCGACTTGCGGTGCGACTTATGTGTTGAATATCTTGAAGGGGGGCCCCTCGCCAAATTGAAAAAAAAAATGGCGTGGGGTTCCTCCCAAGATGATACCAGACCCTTCGGTCTGGTATGGATTTTAAGGGGAATCCCCACGCCAAAAATATGGCGTGGGTCCCCCCCAAAATCCATACCAGACCCTTATCTGAGCAGCCTGGCAGATCAGGAAAGGGGGGAACAAGCGAGCCCCCCCCGTTCTGGACCATACCAGGACACATGCCCTCAACATGGGGAGGAGTGGGTGCTTTAGGGAGCGGGTGCTTTGGGGCAGGGCGGACTTTGCCCGCCCGGGGCATGATGGGGCGGTGATGTCACAAGGGGCAGGGCCTTCGGGTGATGTCAGCAGGTGCTCCCGCCCCATGCCAATATAAGTCATTGCACAGCACGGACCCAGCATTAGTGTGGGAAAGAGCATCGAGTCAACTTCAGAAGAAGAACAGAGGAAAAAGACAACCGAGAAGACCCGGCAAAAAAGCAGAAGAAAACGGAAAATACCTGGCAAAAGAGTAAGAAGACAGTGGAGAGAGAGAAGATAGTGCAGAGCGGTGAAGAACAGGCAGAAAAGGGAGAAGACATCGCCCGAGGAGGGAGAAGAGCCAGAGAGGGGAGAAGACGCCGAAGCTGCCTTAATACAATACTTTGAAAACCCCGTGTAGTGTGTTTAGTTTTGATTTTTTTTAGGTGAATGGGTAGGAGTACAATGCACCTTATACTCATTAACATAGGGTGGGGAATCTGGGGGCCCCCTTGTTAAAGGGGGCTTCAGATTCTGATAGGCCCCCCCGTCTGCAGACCCCGACAACCACCGGCCAGGGTTGTCGGGAAGAGGCCCTTGTCCTCATCAACATGGGGACAAGGTGCTTTGGGGTGGGGACCCCCCTGTCCCAAAGCACCGTCCCCCCATGTTGAGGGCACATGGCCTGGTGTGGTCCAGGAGGGAAGGGGTGCTTGCTCATCGCCACTCCCTTTCCTGACCTGCTGGGCTGCGTGCTCAGATAAGGGTCTGGTATGGATTTTGGGGGGGACCCCATGCCAATTTTTTTTTCATTTTGGCGGGGGTGGGTTCACCTTCAAGATCCTCAGCACACAAGTCACACCGCAAGTCGGATTATCATGATCCGACTTCTGGTGCGACTTCTATTCAAAGCAATGGGCTCCAATAGGCAACCATTGATTTTGAATGGAGGCAGAGAAACGCGGCTAAAAGCTAGCGCTGTTAAGCGCGCATTGACGCCAATGCAAAATGCTGATCTTGCTCTTCTCGGGTCTCTCTTTGCTGCTCCTGGCCCCTCCCTCTGGTGAGTGCCCCCTCAGCCAGCAGCTTGCTAAAGAGGACATTCCAGCAAAGTCAGAGCTCAGTGTATCCATTCAGACACTGAGCCCTGACCTGGCCCCGTCCCCTCTCTCCACTGCTTTGCTGATTGACTTTGATTGACAGCCACGGGAGCCAATGGCGCTGCTGCTGTGTCTCAGCCAATCAGGAGGAATGTCCTGGGCAGTTAAGTGGATATCTTGGACATCACTAGACAGAGAAAGGGCTCAGGTAAGTATTAGGGGTTGCTGGGGAGGCTACACACAGAAGTTTTTTTAACTCAATGCATAGAATGCATTAAGAAAAAACCTTCTGCCTTTACAACTCCTTTAAGTTGTTCCCAGCAGCCTTTTAAGAGTACAGCACATCTCTTCTCTGTCACGGAGAAGAGGAGGACAGGGGGAGGTCTGCAGACCCGTCATAGGCTGACAACGCTGCTTCTCCATATGTATAGTACAGCCAGTGTGGGCTATCACCCTAGGAGTGTTTTACTGGCAGGATCACTAGGTGAAAATAAAGGGAAAAGAGCCTGAAAAAGAAAACCAACGCAGCCACCACATCTGAGAACTAGAAAACTGCAAAACATTTCAATTTTGTTCTTGGATTTAGATACATGTTAACATTCTTATGTCATTTTCCATCCATTTCCCTAGCAGTATGCAAAAACTATTGTTGATCCTGTTAGCAAAATGTTTAGACAAAACAACATCTGCACTTCCTTTTTTAAAGTGGTTGTAAACCCAAAACCTCAAAACATCATCCTTTTGCAGTTTAGTAGAGAATGTTGTTATGCCCTAACTCACATTGTTTGTACCTCTATAAAAGTTGGTTGTAGCCCTCAGAAATCTGCTGATATGTGGGCGTGGCATAGCACCAAATCTTAGGGGGTGGAGACCTAACATCACACTATTCCCCTCCCACCTATAAACAGAGTCTATCTCTGTATTCTCTGATGTCTCTCTCTCTGATGGCTCTGTCACAGACCTCCATCCTCAACAAGAGTCTGTCCGCCCTAAATGCTTATTTTGTCCGGAACCAGCAGGATCCAAGGTGCCTTAACCCATTCACTAGTCGAAGCATCCAGTGTAGGGTAAAATATCAAACTGTTTATTGAAACAAAGGTACACAGAGGTATCCACTCAAGGGACAACCCCCCCTCCCATTGCATAATTATTCAGGGCGGGGTAACAAGAGACACACACAGGAGCAAGGTGTCACACATTTCAACAGTAGATTGTCCTTAGGAGGGGATGTTGGAGAAAAACCCCCCTCCCTTCTCACAGCAAATACACACACACCTGCACATCCCAGAATACCTTGCTCCCAAGGCAGACAAACACAATAGCACAATGGGACACGGCCACACCTCAAGCAATTCAATAAACGTTCACAATAGCATATGATACAACAGCATATGATACAATATATATATATATATATATATATATATATATATATATATATATATATATATATATATATATATGACATCCTCTTGTCTCAGTGCTGGACCATTTCCTGGGGTTGTGTCAGTGGAGACTGAAGTACCATCCCCTTTCACTTTCACAGGAACTCCATCTCCTGTTAGGTGAGGGTAGAGGCCAGCAGCATTCTACCCTGTTGCCAGTGCTTCTACTGGGTTGCTGTCAGTGAAGACCGCAGTCCCATCCACCGACACCCGCTCAAGCTACAGTTGTGGGCAGAGGACAGTAGCGTTTTGCCCATCTGCAAGCTGTTCCACTGGGAAGCAAACCGAAAAGTCATTGGCCTTACACAAATCCTTCAGGGCCCCTAATTGTTGTATGCAGAGGTCAACAGTGCCATACTCTAAAGCCAGCTCTTCTGCTGGAGGCTCACCAGGTTGTTCCTCCTCTGCGGAAGGTCTAATAACTCCCCAGTCTCTGGAACCGGTGTCCGGGGATAGAGGTTCGCCATCTCCTGTCCGTAAAAGCCAGAAGATGTTGGTGCTTGGCAGAGGTTAGCAAAGCTCTGCCCTGTTGTCAGCACTTCAGCTTTGGGGCCGGCCATCTCCAGAGTTTCCGCTGCTAATTCTAGGGCATGCTGCTGAACATGTTCTAGCAGTTTCCTGTATGCCCTTTCCCGATGCTGTTTCTTCTTAGCAAATATTCCATGTCCGGTTTTAGCTCTGAGACTCCTGCAAGACCAAGCATATCCTCTCTGTAATCTCGCAGGCCCTCAAGGGTAGGCTCTCCTTCACTGAACACAAAACCATCGGTAAGGGTCTCCCACAGCAATCCAGGGCCACCAAAGTCATATCCCTCTGGAGAGCGTTCTCTTGTCTCCCCTAAATATTCCTCTGCATGCCATTGTACAGCCTGATACCGATTGTCCAGCTCTATCTCCTGCTGGACCAGCGTGTCCAACTCAGACACCCATTGCTCCTGTGGCTGCTCTCCCAAGAATGGCATCCAAATCTCCAGTTGCTCACTGGCTCGTTGTTCTGGGGTTGGAAAGCACTTGCCTGGTGTCTACCAGTGACCTGGAGGGCTCTAATCCAGACCTGCACCCGAATCTGCTGCCTGATCTCCATGTACTGATCCACAGACACAGTCCTGGGGATTGCTGAAAGGGTGCTCCGCAGCAACTCCTGTAACTCTGATGCCAGACCCATATCTCCACTGGGACAACCGAAGTCTGCTATCCCGAGCTTGGATCCTGATGGCGGTTTGGACGTGTTCACAGCCAGGAAGCACTATCTCACAGGTTCTAACCAGTGTCACGGACCTCCATCCTGAACAAGAGTCTCTCCGCCCTATATGCTTCCTTTGTCCGGAACCAGCAGGATCCAAGGTCCCTTAACCCACTCACTAGCCGAATCATCCAGTGTAGGGTAAAATATCGAACTGTTTATTGAAACAAAGGTACACACAGGTATCCACTCAAGGTACAAACCCCCCGCCCCCATTGCATAATTATTCAGGGCGGGGTAACAAGAGACACACACAGGTAAAAAAAAGTGAAAATGTCCAAATTGGGCCCAAAGTGTGGCCGCCATTTTTTTCCAGCATGCCTTAACCCACTTGGGCATGGAGTTCACCAGAGCTTCACAGGTTGCCACTGGAGTCCTCTTCCACTCCTCCATGGTGGCATTGCAGAGCTGGTGGATGTTGTCACACGAAAAGATGGGGTGTACTCACTTTTGTGAGATACTGTACATGAGCATTCTCCTTTTTTCAACCTGGGACTATAGTGACACCTTCAAAGTCCAGTAAAGCCTCCCTTTTTCTCTTTGCAAATTCTCTTGGATGTGGTGCCGCATACAGTACAGTGACTTACATCTCTATATATTTTTGCATAGATCCCTATTATATTCTCCCCTTGTATCGGGGAGGGGTGGAAAATTCCCCTTGAAGCCACCATAAATTTCCTTCTCCTAATTGCCAGCACCACTAACCTTCCTATTTCTCACAGCCAATGCCACAACCCTACTCCTTCTCCTTTGCAGCATTCTACACCCTCTTCAGATGGAGGCAGTAGGCAAAGGGTCTTTCTGGAAGTTAGAGTATAGGAGATTCTCCTTTTCCTTCTGTCCCTAAAATGAGTGTGGGCCTTTTCTCATTGACTTTTCTCACTGAGATGCTGCTCCCATCCAGCTATTTGGTGCATAGTCATGTGAATCCTCCTACATGTGGTATCCAGATGGTTGGTACTTTTACCACAGGTGATATGCTGCAGACCACAACTGTGCTGTCGGAAGCAGATAATTCAGGAAGACCCACACTGCAGAGCTCTTTCAATTTGCTACCTATTCAAGTACTGTCCTGGCACTAGTCAATTTTGATCAAACACATACCTGAAGTCCATATTTTGAATACTTCGGGAAACATTTTGGATATGGGATAGGGCAGAGAGTTTTGGGGAAAGTGGAGTTGTGGTTTTGAACTGTTTTAAAGAACTATCTTTAGGCATATTATTAAACTTTTAATAAACCACCGATTGAGCCCAGCTACATTCACTCATTAATATTACTCAAGAGCCTGCCTGACTGAATGCTATTTAAATGGTTACACCATAACATCACACAATTTGTGATAATGCACTAAAGATATTGCACCAAGATATTATACTTAGTTTTTAATGTGTATACCCAGCTTAATACCAGACCCCAGGCAAACATACTGTATATGTAGCGCATACGCTCTTGGATGGTCCCACTGTTAAGCCAGGTTCTGATCCCTTGACGATGTCAAGCATGGGGTATTTTTAGCCAGATGCATCAAATCCCACTCCTGACACATTAATCAGGCAGATAATGTATTTTTTGGTTGTGGTGGTTCTTATTTGTTTTGTAGAGCTAGGGCTAGGGATTGGGAAAAACTTTGAAATACGAGAACTAACAACTTGAAGGAGGACACTATCTTGCAATGGTAAACTGACAAAAGGCAGAGTCTTCTATACACAAAGTAACAATAACTCAGCACAGGGGGCTTTTACTATGGACATGGCCATGGGCGTCCGCAGAACTTTTTCCAGGGGGGGGGGGGGGGGGGGCATAATTTC
>BLSH010340190.1:1022578-1033369 GCA_018402905.1 Glandirana rugosa
AGCCAATATCACAGACGGGGGTAAATTGCAGCCAATAACACAGGTGGGGGTAAATTACAGCCAATAACACATGTGGGGGTAAATTGCAGCCAATAACACAGATAGGGGGTAAATTGCAGCCAATATCACAGGTGGGGTACATTGCAGCCAGTATCAATGTGGGGCAATTTGCAGCCAATAACACAGACGGGGATAAATTGCAGCCAATATCACAGGTGGGGTACATTGCAGCCAGTATCACAGGTGGGGTACTTTGCAGCCAATATCACAGGTGGGGTACTTTGCAGCCAATATCACAGGTGGGGTACTTTGCAGCCAATATCACAGGTGGGTACTTTGCAGAGACCCCCCCCCCCCCAAACTTCATCTAATAGGCAGGCAGGCAGGAGTGTGCAGAGATCGGCTTGCGGACAGCAGGCTGAGTGTCAGTGTGCAGAGATGCTCTTGCGGAGCATGCTGGAGTGGATCGTCTGTGACGTGGGAGTCGGTGGGACTGTGGCGGACGTGCAGCACTCCGCTGGGTTCCGCCCCCGCCCACAGCATCCAATGCCAGTCAGTTACTGGCTCAGGCAGCCAATCAGACTATGTGTGGTCGCATGTTCAGCACACACACATAGTCTTTAATGACTGACCAATCAGCTCTTTACTTGCTGTCAGCAGACAGCAAGGAGCCCAGAATGGACAGTCTTCACAATGACAGTTCTTTTATAAGAGTGGGTGGGCCACCCAGTGTTGTAAATGGGTGACCCGCCCCCTCTGACAGTGCATGATGTCAGAAGGGGGCGGGTTTACTCGGTTACATAACTGGGTGGCCCCAGGGCCGGCGCCAGTATAAGGCAGGCCAAGCGGCCGCCTGGGGGCGCCAGGAGAGGGAGGGCACCAAAGACAGGGGTCCCCACAAGGTATTTATCTTAGCTCCGGTGGCTGTCCCTGCTCACATCTGTCACAGTTAAACATACTGACAGGCAGTGCAGCACAGCCCCGGCCAGGCGCCATTGACTGCACCCGCTTTCCTCTCCTGAATCTAGTCTCAGCGCTGCTACTGCACTCCTCCTCTTCCTCTGCTAGATAGAGGGGAGGGTGGAGAGAGTCACCCTCGGCTGAAATGCACCGCCCTGCCCCCTTCAGCCCTCGAGGTGAGGATCGCTGGACTAGCTGCAGTAGCAGAAAGGGTCAGAAATGCCTCCAGTTCAGCAGCACACACACAGACCATCACTGAACTGGAGAGCATGTGAGATGAAAGGGAGCCCTTTTAGGAACTGAGTGAGACGAGGGGGTGGTGCCTGGAGCCGAGGGGGAGGAGCCTGGAGCTGAGTGAGATGAGGGGGAGCTGCCTGGAGCCTAGTGAGAACCAGGGTGAGGGGCAAAGGCCAGCAGAGGACCCATCACTGCTAGTGGCTGTCACGATCAAGTGTCAGGCTCGGAGACCAGTTGCTATAGCAGTTGCAGAACTACCACTGACCAGCAGGACAAGTACACAGGTAGTCATCCTGGCAGATGATGCAGGAAAACCTGAGGTGCGAAGTCTAAGTACTAACCGGTGTTCACCAGAGCTCCTGATGGTGGAGATGGATTTAGCTGCGTGTTAGTACCAGGTCGCGGTTCTTAGGATTGCCCCACCAGGGTGTTAGCAAGCCTGGGTCCAGTAGCGGATGAGCAGATAAGGATCAAACAGGAGCGTGGTCAGTAAACAAGCCAAAAGGTCGGTAACGAGTAGTTGCAGGTTGGGATCAGGCAGTAGAGTAGTCCAGGAACAAGCCAAGGGTTGATAACGAATGGTAGCAAAATACGGACAGCAGCAGGGAAGACAAGGCACTGGCCGAGAAAACACAATAACCTGGCAAAGAGGAAGTGCAGAGACAAGGCTTATATAGGAAGTTCATGGGAGGAACAAGGAGTTCAAGGTTCAACAGCAATCAAGACATAAGGTAAGGTTGTCCAATGGAAAAGGAAGAATATCCAACAGATCAGGCAGGGAGCTGTCCAGTATCCCAGATAGCTCAGTGAGAAGAATCAATGCCAGACACAGAAGAGGTCCCAGGTTCTGATAGTGGTGCTGGTACTCCCACAGATGAAGATCTCACCATACCCTCTCTGTGGAAGGTAGGGCAAATAAACTGCTTCTAGATTTATGGTGTCAGAATCTGGCTGTGAATAATTATTGTGCCATGCTTGCACTCTCTGCCCATGTCTTGTGCCATGCTTGCACTCTCTGCCCATCTATTGTGCCATGCCCACACTCTCTGCCCATCTCTTTTGCCATGTTCGCACTCTCTGCCCATCTCTTTTGCCATGCCTGCACTCTCTGCCCATCTGTTGTGCCATGCACGCACTCTCTGCCCATCTCTTATGCCATGCATGCACTCTCTGCCCATCTCTTGTGCCATGCATGCACTCTCTGCCCATCTCTTGTGCCATGCACACACTCTCTGCCCATCTATTGTGCCTTGCCCGCACACTCTGCCCATCTCTTGTGTCATGACAGCAGTCTCTGCCCATCTCTTGTTCCATGTATGCAGTCTCTGCCCATCTCTAGTGTCATGTATGCAGTCTCTGCCCATCTCTTGTGTCATGTATGCAGTCTCTGCCCATCTCTTGTGCCATGTGGGGTGGGGGTTTGCATTGTGGAGGGGGGGTGGCAGGAGGACGGTTGGGGGGCACCAAAATGCACCTTCGCCTAAGTAGACAAAAATCCTTGCACCGACACTGGATGGCCCCACCCCTTCTTATAAAAGAACTGTCATTGTGAAGACTGTCCATTCTGGGAGACGCGCAGGGGCCAGGCTGCAGCAGCGGGGAGAGCGGCGGCAGTGAAAGAAGAAGAAAAGAGCTATTTTACACAATAAAGGACTTGTCAAAAACTGCCTTTTGTTTTTTTTACCACTACACTCCTTTTTTGGTGAATGGGTAGGGGTACAATGTACCCCATACCTATTCACATAGGGGGGGGTCGGGATCTGGGGGTCCCCTTATTAAAGGGGGCTTTCCGATTCTGATAAGCCCCCTGCCCACAGACCCCCACAACCACCGGCCTGGATTGTGGGGATGAGGCCCTTCTCCCCATCAACATGGGGACAAGGTGCTTTGGGGGCAACCACAAAGCATTCTTCCCATGTTGAGGGCATGTGGCCTGGTATGGTTTGGAGGGGGGGCACTCGCTCGTCCCCACCCCCTCCTGCCATGCCAGGGCTGCGTGCTCAGATAAGGGTCTGGTTTGGATTTTGGGGGGGACCTCACGCCATTTTTTAAAAAAAATTCAAGTGGGGTTCCCCTTAAAATCCATACCAGACATGAAAGGCCTGGTTTGGATTTTGGGGGGGGACCCCACGTCTAATATTTTTTAATTTTGGCACGGGGTTCCCCTTAAATTCCATACCAGACCTGAAGGGCCTGGTTTGGATTTCGGGGGGGGACCCCACGTCATTTTTTTAAAAAAATTGGCACGGGGTTCCCCTTAAATTCCATACCAGACCTGAAGGGCCTGCTTGGATTTTGGGGGGGGAACCCCACGTCTTTTTTTAAATTTTGGCATGGGCCCTGCTGTTGTAAATTAATAAAAAATGTGATAAAATCCCCCAGTCAAACAGGTGGGGAAAAATAGGGCCTTGGGTACTGGCGGTGCCAGAACACTGTAACCCCTTGCAGTTACTCTTGTTAGATGGAGGAACTGGGCCTGATGTTTTAAATTAGTTTACAAATTGTGACGAAAGCCCCCAGTCAAACAGGTGGCAAAAAATTGGGCCTTGGGTGCTGGCGGTGCCAGAACATGGTAACCCCTTGCAGTCATTCTTGTTGGACGGAGGAACAGGGCCTGATGTTGTAAATTAATTTACAACTTGTGATGAAATCCCCTAGCCAAACAGGTGGTGAAAAATTGGGCCTTGGGTGCTGGCGGTGCCAGAACACTGTATCCCCTTGCAGTTACTCTTGTTGGACGGAGGAACTGGGCCTGATGTTGTAAATTAGTTTACAAATTGTGACGAACGCCCCCAGTCAAACAGGTGGCGAAAAATTGGGCCTTGGGTGCTGGCGAAGCCAGAACATTGTAACCCCTTGCAGTTACTCTTGTTGGACGCCCAGGGTCTGGAAAGGCGTTGCACAAACTTTTCTTCAAGGTATCCTGAAGTTGTTTCATCCTCTGCACCCTCTGCACAGACAGGATGAGTTCTACAACTTTACCCTTGTAACGTGGATCAAGAAGGGTTGCCAGCCAGAAATGATCCCTCTCCTTGATACCACGAATCCTAGAGTCTTTTCGCAGACTTTTCAGAATCAGAGAGCCCATGCAGCGTAAGTTTGAGGAGGCATGAGTGTCCTCTGGGTCGCTGAGAATGACATTATCAGGAACTACCTCTTCCCAGCCACATACAACTCCTTCGGTTTCTGGGGCCTGAAAACCATGATCCCTTAAAGACTGCTGCGTATTATTCCCCACATCCATGCTGACACAATCCTCCTCCTCCCCCTCCCGTGCGTTTGGCGGTTCTGCAGGAATGCTCTCTGCATAATGGGGGCCTTGAGAGGAAAGGAAGTCCTCCTCTTCCTCCCTCTGTTCTGCCTCAAGTGCCCTGTCCATGATTCCATGAAGCGTGTGCTCCAGAAGGAATATTAGTGGGACAGTGTCACTGATGCATGCATTGCCACTGCTCACCATCCTTGTGGCCTCATCAAATGGTAACAGGACAGTGCATGCATCCTTGATCATTAGCCACTGACGTGGCAAAAAAAAAGCCAAGCTCCCCTGAGCCTGTCCTGGTGCCATGCTCACAGAGACACTCATTGATGGCCATCTGCTGTGCGTGCATCCCCTGCAGCATTGCCAATGTTGAGTTCCACCTGGTGGGCATGTCACAAATGAGGCGGTTGTTGGGCAGGTTGAATTCCCGCTGGTGGTACTGGCATTGTATGAACGCCGGAAACGACCACAGACTTTTCTGGCCTGCCTGTCAAGAAACGCTGCACCACCAAATTCAAGACCTGTGCCAAGCATGGAACATGTGTCAATTGTCCCAGTTGGAGGGCAGAGAGAAGGTTGGTGCCATTGTCGCATACAACCATTCCTGGCTCAAGCTGCCATGGTGTCAACCACCTCTGAGCCTGCCCCTGCAGAGCTGAAAGAATCTCTTCCCCAGTGTAGCTCTTGTCCCCAAGACAGACTAACTCAAGCACCCGCATGCCATCTTTTAGCCTGATTGCTTGCATAGCCCCTTGAACGCTTAAGGAGCACTGCAGGTTCAGAGGACAATTCTGCAGAAGAGGCCACAGAGGTAGAAGAGGGGGTGGAGGAGGTGGATGTGGCAAAATCACCACCAGCTTTTTGGAGGCGTGGTGGCGGCACTATTTTCAAAACTGAACCCTGTCCTGCATCCTTCCCAGCTGCCAGCAGAGTTACCCAGTGCGCTGTGAGGGAAAGGTACCATCCCTGACCGTGCCTGCTGGACCATGAGTCAGCGGTAATATAAACCCTGCTGCTGACCGCAATGTCCAACAAGGCCAAAACACTGCCTTCCACATGACGGTAGAGAGCTGGAATGGCCTTACGTGAAAAGAAATGTCTTTTGGGAACCTGCCACTGTGGGACAGCACATTGCACAAATTCATGAAAGGGAGCAGAGTCTACCAGCTGAAAAGGCAGCAGTTGGAGTGCTAGCAATTTGGCCAAGCTAGCATTAAGACGCTGAGCATGTGGATGGCTGGGGCAGTATTTCTTTTTACAGTTCAGCAACTGGGGTAGGTATATTTGCCTGCTGAATTCTCCTGTGGTGTACTGCTAGAAGATTGGCTGCAAGTACTAGTTGTGGCACGCATTGCTACACGTTCATTCCTCTCAGTGCAGGTTTTGGAGAGGACTGCAGGTATAGTAGGGGTTGAAATCCCAGATGAGGAGCAAGGAGAAGTCTGCCTTGTTTTCTGGTTCTTCAGGTACTCTTGCCCACGGACTGCATGGCTGGTCGTCATATGTCTTGTCAAGACAGTAGTGCCCAAGCGGCTGGAGTCTGCGTGCTGCACATATGCTGAAAAATGCCCACACCAAAGAAATTTTGGAAGTCGGCGGGGAGGCAGCAGCGCCCTGCACCTGTGGAGCTCTGTTGTCTGATGCAATTGGGCTGCCCTTAAGCTGGCCTCTGGAGGACATCCTGCCTTGTTGGAGTTGGGCCTCCTCCTCCTCCTCCTCACTTTCCTCCTCTCTTCTCTCAGGCACCCAAGTACAGTCCGTGTCCTCATCATCCCCTCCCTCTTCATCACTGGAGCAAACTTGGCAGTATGCTGCAGCTGGGGGAACACGACTGCTAGTTTCTTGTTCTTTTGCGGCACCTCCTGTCTCTAGGCTCATGCTACTCCCTTCCTCAACCTGGGAACTAACATTGGAGCCTTCAAGCTGCTGCGCATCCCCCATGAGCATTTAACCGACACTATGGTTGAACAACTCAGGTGACTGCTCCGTGCATGATGGTGGGGCTACAGAAGGAGTAACTGTGGACAAGGATCCGGTGGAATAGGCCGCTTTGCCAGATGCATTGGAAGGCAAACTTGTACAAGCCTGGGCGACAGAGGATGAGGAGGATGAGGATGGCTTTGTTATCAACTCCACCAACTCTTCTGCATGTTGTGGCTCAATAGCACGTCCAACAGCAGAAAAAAAGGACAAGCGTGACCAACCTGCAGAGGATGCACCATGTCCGCCACCACCACTTTTCATTGAAGACACAGAGGCTGCTTGCCCTCTTTTAGTGGCCTGGGAGCGTCTGCCTCTCCTTTGTGGTCTTCCTGACATGACGGTTATTTTTTTTAACACCGCACTACACTGTACTATATACCGTACATCCCCGGATGCACTGATACATAGTGTACACTCAATATGCTGCGTGTATATCTGGATACACTAGACTGAATACATTTGAAGACACCACGTCAAGTAGTGTACTATATACCGTACACCCCCAAATGCACTGATATATAGTGTACACTCAATACGCTGCGTGTATATCTGGATACACTAGACTGTATATATTTTAAGACAACACGTCAAGTAGTGTGCTATATGCAGTACACCCCCGAATGCATTGATATATAGTGTACACTCAATATGCTGCGTGTATATCTGGATACACTAGACTGTATATAATTAAAGACACCATGTCAAGTAGTGTGCAATATACCATACACCCCCGAATGCACAGATATATAGTGTACACTCAATAGTCTGTGTGAATATCTGCATACACTAGATTGTATATATTTGAAGACACCATGTCAAGTAGTGTGCTATATACCATACACCCCTGAATGTACTGATATATAGTGTACACTCAATACGCTGCATGCATATCTGGATACACTAGACTGTATTTATTTGAAGACACCACGTCAAGTAGTGTGCTATATACCGTACACCCCCCGAATGCACCGATATATAGTGTACACTCAATACGCTGTGTGTATATCTGTATACACTAGACTGTATATATTTTAATACACCAGGTCAAGTGTACTATATCGCGTACGTACACCCCGAATGCACCGATATATAGTGTACACTCAATGCGCTGCATGTATATATATATATACAGTATATATATATATATATATACTAGACTGTATATATTTTAAGACACCACGTGTACTATTTACCGCCGAATGAACGGATATATAGTGTACACTCAATACGCTGTGTGTGTATATATATATATAAATATATATATATATATATATATATATATATATAGTATCTCACAAAAGTGAGTACACCCCTCACATTTTTGTAAATATTTTATTATATCTTTTCATGTAACAACACTGAAGAAATTACACTTTGCTACAATGTAAAGTAGTGAGTGTACAGCTTGTATAAAGGTGTAAATTTGCTGTCCCCTCTAAATAACTCGACACACAGCCATTTATATCTAAACCACTGGCAACAAAAGTGAGTACACACCTAAGTGAAAATGTCCAAATTGGGCCCAATTAGCCATTTTCCCTCCACAGTGTCATGTGACTCATTAGTGTTACAAGATCTCAGGTGTGAATGGGGAGCAGGTGTGTTAAATTTGGTGTTATCACTCTCACTTTCTCACACTGGTCACTGGAAGTTCAACATGGCATTCCTGGCAAAGAACTCTCTGGGGATCTGGAAAAAAATAATTGTTGCTCTACATAAAGATGGCCTAGGTTATAATAAGATTGCCAAGACCCTGAAACTGAGCTGCAGTACAGTGGCTAAGACCATACAACGGTTACCAGGCTGTATATATTTAATACACCAAGTCAAGTGTACTATATACTGTATGTACACCCCAAATGCACTGATATATAGTGTATACTCAATACACTGTGTATGTGTATATATATATATTTATATATATATATATATATCAGCAAAAACAAATACCAAGCTCTACTTACCGGCCAGCTGCGGCACATTGAACACCCAACATGTAGCACAGTGGCAGCAAAGATGTCAATGCGCTGCCTGACCAAAAACCAAAAATATCAAACAATGACCACTGCCTACACCTATAACTGGCCTTTGCAGCAAGGAGCATTGGAGGGCAACTAACAGCAAAAACAAGGGCCAGGGATAAGTCCAAGGCAAATACCATACTCTACTTACTTGCGACTAACCAAATTAACCTGTCTAACAGTATGCGTTTAAAAACAGGGGGTTTAGTTGCACAAATTTGCAAATGCATGCGTAAGCTACAGGCCCGCCAAGGCACCCTGTGATCTGTAGTCCTATCTCTGACTTGTAAGAGACTCCACAGTGGAAGCACATGCATTCTAATAAGATAGGCGAAGGCAGATGGTCTGGAGGGGGCCCCACCCCTCCTTAAAGGTGCAGGGGCACATTGCTGTGTGTGTGTGTATATATATATATATATATACATATATATACCAGGCTGTATATATTTTAATACGCCACATCAAGTGTACTATATACCATATGTACAGATATATAGTGCACACTCAATACGCTGTGTGTATATATACCAGGCTGTATATATTTTAATACACCACGTCAAGTGTACTATATACAGTCAGGTCCATAAATATTGGGACATCGACACAATTCTAACCTTTTTGGCTCTATACACCACCACAATGGATTTGAAATGAAACTAACAAGATGTGCTTTACCTGCATACTTTCAGCTTTAATTTGAGGGTATTTACATCCAAATCAGGAGAACGGTGTAGAAATTACAACAGTTTGTATATATGCCTCACACTTTTTAAGGGACCAAAAGTAATGGGACAATTGGCTGCTCAGCTGTTCCATGGCCAGGTGTGTGTTATTCCCTCATTATCCCATTTACAAGGAGCAGATGAAAGGTCCAGAGTTCATTTCAAGTGTGCTATTTGCATTTGGAATCTGTTGCTGTCAACTCTCAATATGAGATCCAAAGAGCTGTCACTATCAGTGAAGCAAGCCATCATTTGGCTGAAAAAACAAAACAAACCCATCAGAGAGATAGCAAAAACATTAGGTGTGGCCAAATCAACTGTTTGGAACATCCTTGAAAAGAAAGAACGCACCGGTGAGCTCAGCAACACCAAAAGACCCGGAAGACCACAGAAAACAACTGTGGTGGATGACTGAAGAATTCTTTCCCTGGTGAAGAAAATACTCTTCACAACAGTTGGCCAGATCAAGAACACTCTCCAGGAGGTAGGTATATGTGTGTCAAAGTCAACAATCAAGAGAAGACTTCACCAGAGTGAATACAGCGGGTTCACCACAAGATGTAAACCATTGGTGAGCCTCAAAAACAGGAAGGCCAGATTAGAGTTTGCCAAACAACATCTAAAAAAGCCTTCACAGTTCTGGAACAACATCCTATGGACAGATGAGACCAAGATCAACTTGTACCAGAATGATGGGAAGAGAAGAGTATGGAGAAGGAAAGGAACTGCTCATGATCCAAAGCATACCACCTCATCAGTGAAGCATGGTGGTGGTAGTGTCATGGCGTGGGCATATATGGCTGCCAGTGGAACTAGTTCTCTTGTATTTATAGATGATGTGACTGCTGACAAAAGCAGCAGGATGAATTCTGAAGTGTTTTGGACAATATTATCTGCTCATATTCAGCCAAATGCTTCAGAACTCATTGGACGGCGCTTGGCAGTGCAGATGGACAATGACCCAAAGCATATTGCGAAAGCAAGCAAAGAGTTTTTAAGGGAAAGAAGTGGAATGTTATGCAATGGCCAAGTCAATCACCTGACCTGAATCCGATTGAGCATGCATTTCACTTGCTGAAGGCAAAACTGAAGGGAAAATGCCCCAAGAACAAGCAGGAACTGAAGACAGTTGCAGTAGAGGCCTGGCAGAGCATCACAAGGGATGAAACCCAGCATCTGGTGATGTCTATGCATTCCATTCTTCAGGCTGTAATTGACTGCAAAGGATTTGCAACCAAGTATTAAAAAGTGAAAGTTTGATTTATGATTGTTAATCTGTCCCATTACTTTTGGTCCCTTAAAAAGTGGGACTTACCTTACGTATCTGTAGTGGTCTACGACCCAAAGTAGGGAACACTACGAGACGGTCCGGAGATGACGTTGACAGAAGTCAAGGACGAACAAGAACCCCGTAAAAGGGAAGTCAAAACGGAAGTCGTTCACTTTACGTACGAGTTAGCCTAAGTCCAGTCCACTAACTGAACCGGTAACGTATTGTAAGGTGAAGAAAGGGAATTTTTGAGAAACGAACGAAAGCGTTATACGAAACCCAGTAACAGGTAGACGTGACGGTTCGCGGCAGGTTACTCAAGACTTCGTAAACCGACTT
>BLSH010340190.1:1033379-1046448 GCA_018402905.1 Glandirana rugosa
TGATATATAGACATGTATGCCATATATCATGTGAACTGTACCAGGCTGTATATATTTTAATACACCACGTCAAGTGTACTATATACTGTATGTACAGATATATAGTGCACGCTAAATACGCTGTGTGTGTGTATATATATTATATATATATATATATATATATATATATATATACACCAGGCTGTATATATTTTAACACGCCACGTCAAGTGTACTATATACCATATGTACAGATATATAGTGCACACTCAATACGCTGTGTGTATATATACCAGGCTGTATATATTTTAATACACCACGTCAAGTGTACTATATACTGTATGTACAGATATATAGTGCACGCTAAATACGCTGTGTGTGTGTATATATATTATATATATATATATATATATATATATATATATACACCAGGCTGTATATATTTTAACACGCCACGTCAAGTGTACTATATACCATATGTACAGATATATAGTGCACACTCAATACGCTGTGTGTATATATACCAGGCTGTATATATTTTAATACACCATGTCAAGTGTACTATATACCGTATGTACAGATATATAGTGCACACTCAATACGCTGTGTGTGTGTGTATATATATATATATATATATATATATATATATATACTGTATATATACCAGGCTGTATATATTTTAATACACCACGTCAAGTGTACTATATACAGTCAGGTCCATAAATATTGGGACATTGACACAATTCTAACCTTTTTGGCTCTATACACCACCACAATGGATTTGAAATGAAACTAACAAGATGTGCTTTAACTGCATACTTTCAGCTTTAATTTGAGGGTATTTACATCCAAATCAGGAGAACGGTGTAGAAATTACAACAGTTTGTATATATGCCTCACACTTTTTAAGGGATCAAAAGTAATGGGACAATTGGCTGCCCAGCTGTTCCATGGCCAGGTGTGTGTTATTCCCTCATTATCCCATTTACAAGGAGCAGATAAAAGGTCCAGAGTTAATTTCAAGTGTGCTATTTGCATTTGGAATCTGTTGCTGTCAACTCTCAATATGAGATCCAAAGAGCTGTCACTATCAGTGAAGCAAGCCATCATTTTGCTGAAAAAACAAAACAAACCCATCAGAGAGATAGCAAAAACATTAGGTGTGGCCAAATCAACTGTTTGGAACATCATTGAAAAGAAAGAATGCACCGGTGAGCTCAGCAACACCAAAAGACCCGGAAGACCACAGAAAACAAATGTGGTGGATGACTGAAGAATTCTTTCCCTGGTGAAGAAAACACCCTTCACAACAGTTGGCCAGATCAAGAACACTCTCCAGGAGATAGGTATATGTGTGTCAAAGTCAACAATCAAGAGAAGACTTCCCCAGAGTGAATACAGCGGGTTCACCACAAGATGTAAACCATTGGTGAGCCTCAAAAACAGGAAGGCCAGATTAGAGTTTGCCAAACAACATCTAAAAAAGCCTTCACAGTTCTGGAACAACATCCTATGGACAGATGAGACCAAGTTGTACCAGAATGATGGGAAGAGAAGAGTATGGAGAAGGAAAGGAACTGCTCATGATCCAAAGCATACCACCTCATCAGTGAAGCATGGTGGTGGTAGTGTCATGGCGTGGGCATATATGGCTGCCAGTGGAACTGGTTCTCTTGTATTTATTGATGATGTGACTGCTGACAAAAGCAGCAGGATGAATTCTGAAGTGTTTTGGACAATATTATCTGCTCATATTCAGCCAAATGCTTCAGAAATCATTGGACGGCACTTCACAGTGCAGATGGACAATGACCCAAAGCATATTGCGAAAGCAACCAAAGAGTTTTTTAAGGGAAAGAAGTGGAATGTTATGCAATGGCCAAGTCAATCACCTGACCTGAATCCGATTGAGCATGCATTTCACTTGCTGAAGGCAAAACTGAAGGGAAAATGCCCCAAGAACAAGCAGGAACTGAAGACAGTTGCAGTAGAGGCCTGGCAGAGCATCACCAGGGATGAAACCCAGCGTCTGGTGATGTCTATGCATTCCATTCTTCAGGCTGTAATTGACTGCAAAGGATTTGCAACCAAGTATTAAAAAGTGAAAGTTTGATTTATGATTGTTAATCTGTCCCATTACTTTTGGTCCCTTAAAAAGTGGGAGGCACATATACAAACGGTTGTAATTCCTACACCTGATTTGAATGTAAACACCCTCAAATAAAGCTGAAAGTCTGCAGTTAAAGCACATCTTGCTTGTTTCATTTCAAATCCATTCTGGTGGTGTATAGAGCCAAAAAGATTAGAATTGTATCAATGTCCCAATATTGATGGACCTGACTGTACATTCTCTAAAGAAGAATTATTGTGACGTTGGGGATCAGGCGGCAAACATTCTTTGTCATAAAGTACTTTGAACATGAGTCATCGAGCGAAAGGTATAAGTCCTTAATCAGCTCAAATTGATCAGTGTCTTGTTATGGACAAAATTTTAGGCTAAGTTTCAACACCAATATCTTGTCCCCAGAGAGGGGATATGAGGATAGGTTGATTATTTTGTATTCAGGTTGTCCCCGTGCAATTTGCTCTCTCTATACTTGTAGAAGTGATGCGTATAATTGGAGGATAAGGAGCATGCACAGGACAAAAAGCCTGAAAACAATGGTAAGATAGTTTTTAAGCAAGAAAACAGAGCCATGGTATGCCTGATAGGAAAAACCAGACTTGATATTCACACTCCTGTGCAATAACTTTATTCTGGATCATAAATACAGCAAACAGCATACAGGTGAACTACAGAGGGACAGCTGATGCATTTCACAGCAACGGGTGCTTAGTCATAGCCTGGAAGGTTCTGAAGGTTCAAGGAACTGGCCTTTCCAATGGTTGTCCACTTTAAAAAAAGTGACAGTGATTATTTCCCGTGGTGGATCTACCAGGGTAGCAACAGTCGCACTTGCGACCAGGCCCTGGCATTTGGCCACTGTCGGGGGGCCCCAGCGAGGTTGCTAGCTCTCCCCCCATTGGCAATGGCGCCACAACGGCCATTTAAGCAGCCAGCACCCCGCAGCCAGTGCTGTCCATTCTACAGTGTTTCTGCACCTGTGAACCCAGTGTTTACTCTGAGATACTTCCTGTACCTCTGACCCCGGCTTCCTTTTGGACTCTGTTTGCTTTCTGTCTGCCCTGACCCCCTGGCTTGTCTACGACTTCTCTTCTGCCTGATCCCTTGTACTTCTGCTGCCCGTACGTTGCCGACCCTGTTTGTACCCGACTATCCGCCTGCCTGATCCACCTGTACCGCACTGCCAGCCTGTTACCGACCCGGCCTCTACCACCATCCTTCTGCCTGCACGAGCTCCTCTGGACACTCACCTACCATCAGTGACCAAGTCCAGTCCTCGTGCCCCCCTGTGCTCCAGAGCTCCCTGTCTACACTACCAGGGGTTATCGAACCAGGGCCGCAAGAGAGGTTGCCCCGCATAAGTCAGACTCGACCATCAGGTACGTAACAGCAATGGACAGCCATGTCCGAGTCTGCGCCGGGGCCCTCTCCTATGAAGGGACTGTGTGCTCACCTTGCCGGTCTGACCCAAGCAGTGAAAAATCTTCAGGAGGGATACACATGCTTGGAAAAATGAGTCCAGGACCTTGTCACCCCAGCATCAGCCGGTCCCAGACAAGCTACTTCCCGCACTATAGTGACTCTACCTACGGAGCCTAAGGTGCCCATGCCTGAGCAGTTTACGGGGGACCGCAGGAAGTTTCGGGCATTTCGTAAGTCCTGTGAGTTGTATTTTGCTCTTCAGCACCGCACCTTTTCCTTGGAAGTCACCAAAGTGGGCCTAGGGATTTCACTCCTCCTGGATGAGCCTCAAGCCTGAGCGCACCGCCTGCTAGAGCAGAAAGCCCTGGAGACCTCAAGCCTGGTCCTGTTCTTTCATGCTATGGCCCAGCTGAACGAGGATACACACCAGGCCGCCACCGCAGAAGCGGCACTCTTTGTGTTCCAGTAGGGCCGTCGCACAGCAGAGGAATACGTGTCAAAGTTCCGGAGCTGGAGTGCCGATACAGCCTGGAATGATGCAGCCCTCTGCTACCAGTTCAGGCTGCGCTGAGCCGCTCAAGGAAGAGCTGGGTCGCGTTGGGGTTCCTCACACCCTGGACGCACTGGTCAATTTGGCAATCCAGATCGACTGTCGTCTGCACAAGCGCAGAGCGGAGAGAGCCACCGGATCCCTGCGTCCTACTTGGATGGTGACCAGAGTGCCCAGTTACCCGGGACCTAGCCCGGCTGCAACCTCCTCTTCCTCTCCACAAGATCACCCTGAGCCAATGCAGCTTGGGCTCCTCCACCGCTCTCTCTCACCTAAGGAATGACAGACCTCAATCTGTGTTTGTACTGTGGAGGTTCAGGACACCTGGTGAGAAACTGCCCAGTCAAGGCCAGTAAGTGTCCTGCCACAGCTATAGGGGAAGTGTTGTTTCTACCCGATACCAAGTCTCACATTGTTCTCTTCATCTCCCTACAGCTTCACGGGGGGAGCATCCAAGTTCCAGCCATCCTGGACTCGGGGGCCTGTAGTTGTTTAGTGGATCTAGCTTTCGCCACCCAAATCATATTCCGCTATGACCCAAGGAACACCAGTTGGTCATTTGACTGGCTGATGGGTCGATCATAAAATCTGGCACAGTGACCCACAAGACTTTCCCTCTACCTGCCAAGACGGCTGGAGGCCATATGGAATTCTTGCTGCTGGACATTATTGCGTCCCCCCTATTTCCAATATCCTCTGTCTTCCCTGGCTCCGGATCCACAGTCCCCATATTGACTGGAACACCAGAGAAGTTCAATTTCTGTCCCCTTACTGTCTCAGTCACCGCCTGCAGTGGCTCCAGGGGGCATCTCCAGCTGTTCTCTGTATGAACTCCGATCCGGATCAGGAAACCTGTCTTGCTGTCCCTAAAGTTTACCATGACTTAAATATCTTTAGTAAGAAGGGGGCTGATACCCTTCCTCCGCACAGGTCTTACGACTGCCCAATCAACCTGCTACCGGGGGCCAAAGTCCCCTTTGGCAAAATATTCCCACTGTCTTAAGTGGAGTTGGCAGCTCTCAAAGCCTACCTGGAAGAAAACTTGAAAAAGGGCTTTATTTGGCCCTCTACATCCCCCGTGGGAACGGGGATCTTTTTCGTTGAAAAAAAGGATCATTTCCTCAGGCCCTGTATTGACTATTAGGACCTCAACAAGGTCACCATCAAGAACCGGTACCCTTTGCCCCTAGTTCCAGAACTTTTTCAGAGACTTGGTCCTGCTACCGTGTTCACCAAGTATGACCTTCGCGGGGCCTACAATCTGATCCGCATACGGGAGGGGGATGAATGGAAGATGGCCTTTCGGACTCGGTTTGACCATTTTGAGTACTTAGTCATGCCATTTGAGCTCTGCAACGCCCCAGCTACCTTTCAACATCTGCTGAATGATGTCTTCCAAGATTATCTTGACCTGTTTGTAGTAATTTATCTGGATGACATTCTCATTTTCTCCCCCTCCTTAGAGGAACATCGCAGGCATGTGAAATGCGTACTCAGCCGCCATCGGCAACACAGGCTGTACGCAAAGGCAGAAAAATGCACCTTCAAATGTTCCAACATCTACTTCCTGGGGTTTCACATTTTCACTATGGGCACCACCATGGACCCTCAGAAGGTTACAGCCATCCTCGACTGGCCAACGCCAGCAGATAAGAAAGGGGTGCAGCACTTCGTAGGCTTCGCCGACTTTTACAGAAAGTTTATCTGAGGATTTTTAGCTGTCATCGCTCCCATAACTCAGCTTACTACGCAGAACTCCCGCTTTGTCTGGACCCCTGAGGCACAGGCAGCTTTCCAGACTCTAAAGAAGTTGTTCACCTCAGCTCCCGTTCTAAAACCCTAAAACGTCCACCCACCTAAGGAAAGTGCCCGTATCAGGATGGACAACAGAGGGGTGCAACGGGAACAAGACTGACTTGTCCCAATTGATGTGGATACCAGAGAGACGACCAAACTGCTCAAATAGAGCCAATGCCATCTGTAGTGATTCAGAAGCATCTGCCAGATACAGCAAGGTATCATCCGCATAGAGGGACAATTTTTGCTCTAGTGGTGGCACCTTTATGCCCTTCACTCCACCATCCGCCCTGATCAGGACCGCCAGAGGCTCAAGGGCTAATGCGAACAGTCCCTGGAGACAAGGGACAACCCTAGCGTGTACCCCGCCCCAGGAGAAAGGATTCTGACAGGCTGCCATTAGTGCGTACCCGAGCTTGCGGGCTCTTATAGAGCATGTGCAGCCAAGAGAGAAATCTCCATTCCAGTCAAAGGCCTTCTCCGCATCAAGAGAGGCCACCACTCCAGTGTCCCCAGGTAGTGCACCTGCAATATGTGTGAATAGCCTTCTAATATTAATGTCCTTACCCCGCCAAGGGGTATGAACCCCGTCTGATCAGGGTGGACCAAATCAGTGATAATTGAGTTCAGCCTAGTAGCTAGGACCTTGGCCAGCACCATCCACATTCAGGAGAGAGATGGGCCTATAGGAAAAGCACTGAGAGGGGTCCTTTCTAGGTTTGGGAATGACCACTATCATAGAGGCCGGGAGCGCTTCAAGTGTCAATGCCTCATTAAATAGACTTTGAATTTTAATGGCTATGTCAGATGAGTGAAGCTGGGGACAAAATGACACAATATTCATAAAATCCAATCATTATTTATTTCATATCAATAAAAAAGTCATTTTTGTATAAAAAAAAGTCACGGACTGTTCTCTGTCTCTGGAGTGCCTGTGAAAATTTGGTGTGCATGGCTGTGCAGGAGTGGGGGTTCCTTAGGGGTGTGCTATATATATGGCTGTATCCCTGTTCTGAAGCTGAGTACACTGAGCTTTTATTATATAATAAAATGTTTAACCACTTCAATACCTAGCACTTACCCCCCTTCCGCCCAGACCAATTTTCAGCTTTCAGCGCTGTCACATTTTTAAGGGCGATTGCGCGGCCGTGCGACGCTGTACCCAAACAAAATTTTTGTAATTTTTTTCCCCACAAATAGAGCTTTCTTTTGGTGGTATTTGATCACCTCTGGGTGACCTCTGATTTTTTGCGTTACAAATAAAACAAGACCGAAAATTTTGAAATAAAAAAAGTCTTTCTTTGTTTTTGTCACAAAACTTTGTAAATAAGTACGTTTTCTCCATCACTGACGGACACTGATGAGGCTACACTGAAGGGCACTGATGAGACTACACTGATTGGCACTGATAAGGCAAAACTGATGGGCACTGATAATGAGGCACATATGTGGAGCACTGATAAGCAGCACTGACAGGCACTGATAGGTGTCACTGATAAGCGGCACTGATGGGCACTCATAGGCGGCACTGATGGGCACGCATAGGTGGCACTGATGGGCGGCAATGATTGATGGCATTTTTATGCAGGCATTCCCTGGTGGTCCTGGGTGGCATCCAAGATGGGCACTGAGTGTCATCCCTGTTGGGCACTGTGCTGCTTACCTGGTGGTCCCTGGGTGGGCTCCCTGGTGGTCAGAGTGGGCTTCCCTTGTGGTCTCCCAGGTGGTCCATGGGTGGGCATTCCCTGGTGGTCCTAGATGGGCTCCCTGGTGGTCTTGGGTGGCAATCCTAGGGGGGGCTGCTCCGATAAACAATATGCACAGACCCCCCCCCCCCGTCAGGCGAGCCACTGATCGGCTCTCATCTACTCGCATCTGCAGACGCAAGAAGAGGAAAAGTCCTTATGCGGCTCATCCTATTTACACTGGAAAAGAGGAAGGAGTGATTGTAGAAGAGTATGTGTCCCCTATGGCAAGTGAAGAGACAGAAAAGGAGGGGGGGTAGAAAACTAATGCCACATCCCTAAATAGAGACACAGACTATAGAACAATATGATTACCCCTGGGATTTTTGTTGGCAAGTGTTTTTCCCCAAGTACCATATAGTAGATAAGTATTTTTTATATATAAAACATCTTTTAATATGTATCAAAAGGGTAAAAAAGCACAATAACATGATATACAAAAAGCATAGTATCACTGTACATTACAAGTGGTGCAAAAGCATAAGGTGCAGATTCACACCGGCACACAAGGTGCTGAAGATCCTGACATGTTTTGGAAAATTACATTCTATTCCTTCTTCAGGGGATAAATGGTGGATGAGTTTGCACAATCTGCATAAAATATATAGATATTCATACTGTAAATATTACTCAATGGGTATATAGAATGATAATAAAATAATAACATAGTTTGCAAACAATATACTGATAGATAACGCATAAACCATCCTCTGGGGGGTGTACTCATGCTGATTTCCTCCCCGGCACGCGTAGGCCCTTTGTTGGTTTTTCCACCCTTGGGCATTTCTTCTGGGAGGCTGTTTCCTTTGCAGTCGCAGGACACCTATGTCTTGCAGGGGGGCTGGCGCGATAGTCGCCTCTGGCGTTCCAGCTTCAGTGATGGCGGCCTCCCCTTCGTGTGCCGACGGCCTTTGGATGTCTTATGCTTTTGCACTACTTGTAATGTACAGCAATACTATGCTTTTTGTATATCATGTTATTGTGCTTTTTTACCCTTTTGATACATAAATAAATAAAAGACATTTTATATATAAAAAATACTTATCTACTATATGGTACCTGGGAAAAAACACTTGCCAACAAAAATCCCAGGGGTAATCATATTGTTCTATAGTCTGTGTCCACAGGGGAAGATGGCGGAAGGTGGGCGTCTGTTGCCATTGCTGGCATGGTTGCCGGAAAAGCTGGAGGGGACCATGGGGGACACCGGGGTCCGAGTGGAGCCTTGCGGGGGACTTGTCCTCGGAGTGATTGGAGGGACCGAGCGGTTGTGCCTGATCTGTCCAGACTGTCGAATCCTAACAGAGGAGATCACTTGCGGCCATTGTGATGAACCGTTGACCCATCTGGCATCAGTGTGGAAGGAGCCACACTATTACACCGTGGATCTGCAATCAGGACTGTGATTAAGGAGACTGGACCCTAGACCTGGAGACTGGTCAAAGAAGCCAGGAAAGTCTTTGCGGCCCGTAAGAGGACTGGATATGGGGCATATACAATGCTAACAATTCCATGCTTTGGGCCATATTGCTGCCAATTGTGCCCTAAATGATGAACCCATGCAATGCGAATATACTTATGTGAATAGACGCCTTTCTCTTTTTGCACAGGTTGTATGTACAGCATCATCTTCAGGTCTCATGGAAAGTCAAATGTGTGTGATTTCTGTGGATGGGAAGCCAGTCACTGCCCTGCTTGATTCTGGTAGCGTGGTGTCACTAGCCCAAAGTAGTTG
The DNA here is from genome assembly GCA_018402905.1 of Glandirana rugosa. Lineage (NCBI taxonomy): Eukaryota > Metazoa > Chordata > Amphibia > Anura > Ranidae > Glandirana > Glandirana rugosa. The sequence continues at coordinate 1,042,733 of BLSH010340190.1, forward strand.
TATAAATCCTGCAAAACTGTACCCCAGCACTGTCGGGGTTGTTTGCATCCATGGCGACACCTGGGACTACCAGACAGCAGTGGTTGAGATTGACACCCCCTAGGGCAGGGTAACACATTCGGTGGGGGTAGTACCCTCGCTGCTTCTGGAAGCTATGGGAAAGCAGGGAACATCTGGTAAATAGAGGTCCCTCTGCTGGGGAAGCACGGGAACTCTCACCAGACCCTTTTGGCCAAATAAAAGGGGAGACTGGTGGTATGACTGAGGGAGGGGGCAACCCTCTTCCTTTCATGGTAATGGCAGGGGATCAGGAGGAGCTGGAAGCTAGCCCCCAGCTGGAGGTTAATGACCCAGCAAACATCTCTGACTCTAATAATGAGAGTGAACGGAATATGGTACCTGACTTAGAGGTCAGGAGAGAAGATTTTTCTACAGAGCAACTATGGGAGAAAACGTTAAGGTAATGGATGGGAAACCTGTGGATCCTAATTGGGGGGTGTCTTCTCCCTACATGGCTATTAAAAACAATCTGTTATATCAGGTGGTAAAACGCAGGGAGGACGAGGTGGAACAGCTAGTGGTTACCAAACCCTTTCGCAGTATGGTGCTGGACTTGGCCCATGGCCATGTAATGGGGGGACATCTGGGTATGGAGAAGACCAGGGAGAGAATAACCCAGAGATTATTCTGGCCCGGGTTCTATGCAGATGGCAGGGAATACTGTGAATCTTGCCCTGAGTGTCAAATGTCAGCCCCGTCGGCCCATTTTCGTAGTCCCCTTGTTCCACTACCCAAAATTGAAGTGCCGTTTGAAAGAATTGGCATGGATCTCGTGAGTAGTAAAATCTGCCCTAGGACACCAGCACATCCTAGTAATCCTAGACTATGCGACGCGCTATCCAGAAATAAAAAACATGTTGGAGTTGGACATGATAGAAGAGTCCCACAGTGCCTGGTTGAGCCCCATAGTGCTAGTCCCAAAGCCCGATGCCACTATCAGGTTTTGTAATGACTTTAGAAAGCTGAATAACGTGTTCAAGTTTAATGCATACCCGATGCTGCGGGTTCACGAACTTCTGGACAGGTTGGGGGGTGCCTGGTACATAACAACCTTAGACCTAACTAAGGGCTACTGGCAGATCCCCCTAATGGAATCAGCAGAGGACAAACCTGCCTTTTCTACTCCGAAGGGATCCTTCCAGTACAAGCGAATGCCATTTGGTCTGCATTGGGCCCCTGCATCGTTCCAGGGAATGATGGACAAGATGTTGAGGCCACATCACCCTTATGCAGCCGAATATTTGGATGATGTGGTCATCCACAGCCCAGATTGGTAATCGCATCTGCCCTGAGTACAAGCAGTGGTAGATTACCTTAGAGAAGCAGGTCTAACAGCTAACCCAAAAAAGTGTGCCATAGGCCTGGAGGAGCCCAAATACCTGGGGTATATTATTGATCGGGACTGATCAAGCCCTAGACCAACAAGGTCAAGGAAATTCAAAAGTGGCCCCAACCGGTAAATAAAAAACAGGTTTGTGCCTTCCTGGGGATTACAGGGTATTACAGGCATTTCATACCCGACTTTGCCACCATTGCCGTCCCTCTGACCGATCTGACGAAGGGTAGAAGGTCGGTCATGGTTAAATGGAATCCTGAAGCCGAGAAGGCATTCCAGAAATCGAAGCAAGCCCTTTGTGTACAACCGGTGCTCGTGACCCTGAACTTCACAAAGGAGTTTGTTGTACAGACAGACGCCTCTGAGGTGGGACTAGGTGCTGTGCGTCCCAGATCAGAGATGGTGAAGAGCACCCAGTTGTCTACTTAACCACTTCAGCCCCGGATGGATTTCGCACTTTAGGACCAGAGCACCTTTTGCGATTCGGCATTGCGTCGCTTTAACTGACAATTGCACGGTCGTGCGGCGTTGTGCCCAAACAAAATTTGCGTCCTTTTTTTCCCACAAATAGAGCTTTCTTTTGGTGGTATTTGATCCCCTCTGCGTCATTTCTGTTCGCCGCTATAAACAAAAGAAGAGGGACAATTTTGCAAAAAATCCCAAATTTCTTACTTTTTGCTAAAATCCAAATCCAAAAAAAATATAAAAAAACATTTTTTTTCATCGGTTTTGGCCGATTTATATTCTTCCTCATATTTTTGGTAAAAAAAAAAATCGCAATCTGCATTTATTGATTTGCGCAAAAGTTGCTGCGTTTACGAATGATGTGAATTAATTTCTGGGTTTTTTTGTTTTTTTTACTAGTAATGGCGACGATCTGCGATTTTTAGCGGGACTGCAATATTGTGCCGGACATGTCGGACCATTTTGACACTTTTTTGGGACCATTGGCATTTATACAGCGATCAGTGCTATAAAAATGCACTGATTTCTGTGTAAATGCCTTTGGCAGTGAAAGGGTTAACCTGGAGGGGGCGCTCTGAGGGTTAACTGTGTTCCCTCAGTGTGTTCTAACTGTATGGGGGCTGGGCTGGCAGGGGGAGTGATCACTGCTTCCATATACAGGAAACCTGTGATCACAGCCCTTCCCCCTCTGTCAGAATGTATATCTGTGTTTACATACACAGACCTCCGTTTTCTCACTGCGGGGGGGCCATCGCGAGTAGCCGGCAGAGATCGAGTCTGCCCTACCCGCTCCGCCCGGAACACAGTGAGAGCGCAAGCGCGCTTCTGGCGGTGCACGCACTCACAATACTAGTTATCGCGGCCGCCGTCATGGCGGTTTGTGATAACGAACCACTTTTCCACCGCCACGCTGCGGCGGGCAGTCAGCAAGTGGTTAAGGGTTAAAACAGGCAGCCTCCTATATCACTTCCCAGTTGCTCTGAAAAGTGATTCCCAATAGATCGCTTTTTGGAGGGGTGACAAGTGCTGATGCCTGTCTGAATGAGCCAGTGTCTTTCAATGTAACTGACAGCATCTAGAACAGTGATAAGCAATTAGTGGATCTCCAGATGTTGCAAAACTACAAGTCCCATCATGCCTCTGCCTTGGGGTGTCATCCTTGTGGCTGTAAGAGTCTTGCTATGCCTCATGGGATTTGTAGTTCTGCAACAGCTGGAGGTCCACTGATTGCAAATCTCTGAACATTGGTTGAAAAGAATTTGCGAAGTGCGATTTTTTTAGACACAGAACAGTCAAAAAAAATAGATATAAAAAAATATAGGGACACCTCCCCTTTTGAGCATCCAGAACAGGGCACAGGATGTTATCAGCTCATAAAAATTCTGGCAGGATCAATGTATCAATCAGAACGAGGAAAACTCTCGGAACGGTATAATTACCGGACCATAGAAAAGCGCTCAGTGTCGGGGGGGTACATACCCTTTAATTATTTGCCGTGCCAGACTTTGCATATGGTGGAGAGATGACTCATTTGGATGGGAACAGCGAGTCCCTAACTATGTAACTAGGACGGTCTTAAAAATACTCGACTATTGTAGGACACGGGACAAGACCTACGAGTTTTCCCCTCCACAGGGATATAAAAAAATATAGATAAAAAAAACTGACAAGACACAGATTTTTTTAGCGTGAAGCGTTTAAGAAAAGTTGGTTACAAGTCTCTAAACGTTAGTCACCTGGAGGTCGACAACGTCTTGATGTTTAGGGTACTCCGTATCGTTCTGAGAATGTCGGTGTTCCTACTGTGGGGTTCCGTCTCCGTACTACCCTGAACATCAAAACGTTGTAGACCTCT
>BLSH010340190.1:1046458-1061155 GCA_018402905.1 Glandirana rugosa
CCTTCTTAATCAGAGATGGTGAAGAGCACCCAGTTGTCTACTTAACCACTTCAGCCCCGGATGGATTTCGCACTTTAGGACCAGAGCACCTTTTGCGATTCGGCATTGCGTCGCTTTAACTGACAATTGCACGGTCGTGCGGCGTTGTGCCCAAACAAAATTTGCGTCCTTTTTTTCCCACAAATAGAGCTTTCTTTTGGTGGTATTTGATCCCCTCTGCGTCATTTCTGTTCGCCGCTATAAACAAAAGAAGAGGGACAATTTTGCAAAAAATCCCAAATTTCTTACTTTTTGCTAAAATCCAAATCCAAAAAAAATATAAAAAAACATTTTTTTTCATCGGTTTTGGCCGATTTATATTCTTCCTCATATTTTTGGTAAAAAAAATCGCAATCGGCGTTTATTGATTGGTTTGCGCAAAAGTTGCCGCCTTTACGGATGATGAGAATTAATTTCTGGGGTTTTTAATTTTTTTTTATTTTTTTACTAGTAATGGCGGCGATCTGCGATTTTTATAGCGGTACTGCGATATTGCAGCGGACATGTCGGACACTTTTGACACTTTTTTGGGACCATTGGCATTTATACAGCGATCAGTGCTATAAAAATGCACTGATTACTGTGTAAATGCCATTGGCAGTGAAGGGGTTAACCTGCAGGGGGCGCTCTAAGGGTTAACTGTGTTCCCTGGGCGTGTTCTAACTGTGTGTGGGCTGCCCTGACTGGGGAAAGGGGATGATCACAGCTTCCATGTAGAGGAAGGCTGTGATCATCGCCCTTCCCCCTCTATGAGAACTGAGGTCCGTGTTTACATACACGGACCTCCGTTCTCTCGCTGCGGGGGGGCCATCGCGGGTAGCCGGCGGAGATCGAGTCCACCCTACCCGCTCCCTGGCCCCCCCCCCGAACACAGTGAGCGTGCGAGCGCGCCTCCGGCAGCACGCGCGCTCACAATATTAGTTATCGCGGCCGTCAGGTGACGCCGGTTTGTGATAACGGGCCACCTTGTCGCCGTCACGCTGCGGCGGGCGGTCGGCAAGTGGTTAAGCAGGAAGCTGAACAAGCATGAGAGGAACTATGCCATTGTGGAGAAGGCATGCTTGGCTGTCATGTCAAGTGGGCCTTAGAGGCCCTGAAGTACTACCTGTTAGGAAGGCAATTTAAGTTAATCACCGACCATGCCCCCCTCAAATGGATGTGTGACAACAGGAAAAAAAATAGCCATGTAACAGGTGGCTCCTGGCCTTACAGCTTTAAATTTTCACTGGAGCATAGAGCAGGCAAACTCCAAAACAATGTCGATGCCCTCTCCTGGGTACACTGTATAGTTGGGACAGTTGCCCAGCCACAGGGGCTTCAGCAAAGGGGGAGGATATCTGAGGTATGCGGGGGTGAAGTGGTAGATGGGTGCTACCTGTCACCTTGTATGCGTTAATTTGGACTGGACTAAATGGAGTATAGCCTAGGTTTTACCAGCCACCATGGCAGGGCTGGTTCCGGTTCGGAGTTTTGGTCCACTGGAGTCCACCAGCAGGTGGCTTAAATAATCAGGGAGAGAGCACAGTGTGTCTCTGACCTGGGACTCAGAAGGGAATCTGAGAGAGAGCTGTGTGATATTTGGACTATAAAGTTAAGGTTTGCATTTGGCTTATGTTTTGTGGGTGTCGGGGGCCAGCCCCACACCGTATAGTGAGGAAACACTACTGTTGTTTAGCACTGAACGGCAAGGTCTTGTTTTTCTGTTTTGCTTGTTTTTACAACCTGCAAACCTTTGCTAATAAACCTGGCAAGGCGCCAGATTTTAAAGAAAGTTGCCTGCACGCTGACTTTTTCCTCAGGAAAGGTGATCCCCACGAGCTAATCTCCCACAACTGTTAGAAATTTGTTTGAGAAAAATATTCCACCCTGCTCCTTTGAATTTTCTCATCACTGCGGCTGAAAATGAATATCAATTTGACACCCCTAATGATTAGAAAGGCAAACTTTTTTAGAACATTCTTTTCTAAGAATTTTATTTTGAAATTCTACTCATCTATGGCCAGCTTAACACACTAATATGATACAAATCATATATTTTACAAGGCAAAAAATGTGTCCATGAGTCGCACATCAACAAAGCAGATCCATGTGAAAGAATGAGTGGCAACCCCAGCCTGGGCTCTGGCCAGGCCACGTCCACACTGCATTTCGCTCCGCCCCCCCAGAGCTTAAAGTGTTTGTTAACCCAAAAAAAAAAAAATGTTGCTCCTGTCTCTTTAATGTGCAATTAGCAGCATGGTGCTTTTGCTTTTTAAATGATCCCCCTGTATCCCCTAGAATAATTTATGCCCTCTCTCTGATGAGTCGACATCAGACTAAAAGGAGGAGATATTGTTAAGGAAGGTACTATGGGAGGTGTAGTTTCACTACGTACTGGTGACAATACATTACAGCTGGAAAACTACAGTTCCCAGAAAACTATGCGGCCCGAGATGAGGAGTCTAGGAGAGCTGAGTGAGCTACTCTGGGAGGTTCAGGGCACTTGGCACCAGACCAAGGAAGGAAGCAGAAGCCCAGGCTAGGGTGCTGAACCCTCCAAACCTTCACCTCCATCGCAGCCTAAATTGCAGCACCCTAGAGTTTTAGTGCGGGTTTGGCAGACTTCTGCATCTGCAGCATTACAGTGTGGGTTCGCCGGTCTTCTGCATCTCCAGGATCGCAGTGTGTGTTCACTAGTCACAGGGCTGCTGTTAGAAATCACGGGGCCCCGTACAGCCTACCCGACAGGGCCCCCCCCACAAAAAAAATCAAAACAACATTTTCACTAACAATACATGAAAATCATTATTAGCGGACACAAACACAACAAAACGTACAAAATAATGGGGGGAGGGGTGGGACATTAGGGTACAGTGCATGTCAGGGGGGGTGTGCAGGTGGGCACAGTACAGCGGTTAAAGGGGTACAGTACAGGAGGGCACAGCATAAGGGGAGGGTAAGTAGACACAGTACAGGGGGTAGGAAGGTACAGTATAGGGGCAGTAATGTATACTACAGATATGGCCTCCTCATACAGAGCTGCTCAGGGAAGCTGCTGTCACCGATCCTACCTGTCCTGGCAGGCTGTCACTGGGCTAAATCAAATCTGGAATAACATCTCCCCCTCTACCTTCCCCTCCAGAGTTTCTGGCTCTCTTCCACTCTTTGCAGGGGTTAAGAAAGAACCCTGAGGCAGACCATCTCATTACTGCTGCTGTTAGTGTGGGTGAGATGTGTACTGTGCCAATCACATGGGATGAATAGGAGAGGAGGGTCAGCAGGGATTAGGGCAGTACGCATCCCACCCACACAAGCAGCAGCAGTAATAAGATGCTCCACCTCGGGGTTCTTCCTTAGCCCCTGATAAAAATGGGGGGGGGGGCTGGGAACCATAAGGTAAGGGAGAATGGGGTAAAGGGGGAAATTAGTAGGAGATGGGGGATGGGTAGAGGAGGACTTAAGTGAAACTGGGGAATCCTGGTGAGTATAGGGATACAGAAGGAGGAGGATGTGTGCTGGCATGAAGGAAATGGGAGGGGAGGCAAATAGATGGAGGGTATGGGGGGGGACACACCTAGGTGAAGTGCCTCCAGAGAAGAAGACTATTGTTGGGGAAGTGTCAGGAATAGAATCTCAGTCAGCCAGGAAGAAGCTATAAATTAGCAGAGCAGCTAAATGTTGGCAAACCGGCTGGCTGGGAGAAGGTAGCAAGGGTTAACAAGGACCTGAGAGGGAAACAGTGTGACAGGCAAAGATGGATGGATCTGTGTGAGGACGAGGGAGCAGGAAGGGATAGTGGCTGAGGCAGGGAGGAAGATTCCAAGGAGGGAGAGAGCACACTGAAGACAGCTGGAGATGTAAGAAACAGATAACGGAACTGACCTGAAGGAACTGTAAAAGAGCCGACCACAGTGAGGGGAACTGTTGACAGTATGGTGACTGCTGGGAGGAAACTTCAAGATCCCTTCATGCACCTAGGACCCCTGGGCGGTTCCTAGAGGTGCCTGTAAGACAGCCCTAGCTCACTCCAGACACATCCACCTGTTTCCCGCAGCGCCCAGTGGGACACGAAAGCACTGGGGCACCCAGGCACTGAGCCACACACAGGGGAGAATCATATGTGCAACAGACAGGAAAGCGAATCAGTGTGGTGTGACAAGTACAGGAACAATGTCATGTGTGTGTCTCTCCCTCCAGGCATTCAGCTGCTGGAAGGAGAGACACACACGGCATCGTTCCTGTACTTGTCACACCACACTGATCCGGTACTGTGTGCCCGGGCCCCCTACAGGAGGGCTAGTGGTCCCCCCCTATCAGCGGCCCTGACTAGTCATCAAGCAATTGATACATGAGGGGCTCCTCCGCCATCGGCATCAATGCCTGAAGAGTAAGATTGGTGAGAGGGTGGACAACCTATTATATACGCTGTACAGCAGGCATTGAGACTTCAGCCCAAAATAACCTTATCCTCCTGCTCCCAAGGCATAGTCTACCACTAAGCCCTGCCACATCATCCCCTCCCCAGAATTGCCCCATTGATCCAGAACTATTACTTTTCCTTGAACTTTTTCCATTCTTTGCTACTGTTTGTGTTCTCTTGCAAAGTATTTTCAAGAAACGCCTCTTCAATTAGTCTTCTTGAACTTAGAGCAAACGGAAACCACCAAGCATCACCATTTATGTACCACCATAAGGGCCCCAACAAAGCTGGCAGAGATAATCATTCTGAGATCATTCCATTCTATCTCACCATATTTACATAGTGTATCCTGGGGGTTTATACCATCCTTAGTCAAGCTGCCTTTATTGCACTCTCAGGCTGGGTTCACACTTGTCCGACAAACGGACCGACATTGTGAGCACAAGTCGCATTACGTCACCAAATCAATGTTTTCCTATGAGAGCCATCTTAACTGGTCCGACACACGTGGGTCCGACTTTGAAAAAGGTTCCTGTACTACTTTGGTCCGACTTTGGTCCTACTTCAGCCCATTGAATATCATTGAAGTGGGATCAAAGTCGGATCCTTGTTCTAACTATCCGACTTATGACATCCGACTTAGTGATAACAGCAGCAGTAAAGGGAATTTATCTCACACAGGGATTGTTTTAATTGGTGAAAGGACAAGTCACTATCTCAAAGTCGGAGCAAAATCTTATCTTGTTCATTCAAGTCGGATGAAAGTAGGACCAAAGTAGGACAGAAATAGGACCGATGTTGCAGGGCAAAGTAGGATCAAAAGTCTTGTTTCGGATAGTGTGAGCCTTAGTGACCATATTACCTTTTAAGCTGTTGGGGGAGTATGAAAAAAAAAATGGGCCCAGGTATCATTTGTTGCTATTTTTAGTATGCAATTCCAGTGTAGAGGTGCTCTGTATAAAACAGGTTTTGTAGAATTCGGTCATAGTTCTGTATTAATTTGTTTATTTAAACAATCTGATTCTAAAACACTCAGTATTATCCTAACCTGGTTTTGTTCATTCCATTGATTAAGGGTGTGTCAAAGTGGTAAAAGGTAGTAGACTAAAGCCTAGTACACACTGGCTGAATGTTGGGTGACGTCGGCCAGTTCAATGAAAAGTGGCCGACATTCGGCCTGTGTGTATTCCAGCCGGACCAACAGAAGCTGGCCATTCGGCTGGCTTCTGTCGGGCGAGCATGCCGGAAAACCAACAGATGACCAGATTCCGATCAGTGCTCTCAGCCAATGACTGCAGTGTTCTGGCGGGGAGGCAACCCCCCTGTCAGAACATAATAGTACAGCAGGGGAAACCGGAAACCGGATTGTTAGTACAGCAGCTCTGACCTGCTGGGTTGAACAAAAAAAAAATAGTGGTGTGTACCAGGCTTAACTAGTTGGGGAAAGAAATCATAGGGCTGCTCAAGTTTTGATTGAAATCTTACATTCTGGATTTTTTTTTTCTTGCAGTGACATTTAATTAAATATAAAGAGGACCTGAAGCTGTGCCCCAAAAAAGAGAGGACAAGGGCAAATGACTAATCACCAGCATTGCCTGTGCATCAATACTTGCATTTTCTAAGAGCCTCATGTGCACTAGAGTTTAGTAAATTTGTTTTGCAGGGTCTAGACAAGCTTGAAGATCCTGCTAAACTACTTAGTTTTGTCTGGGAGCATAAAAGCGTCTAATTGTTCTTTGAAAGAGGGGTGAAAAAGCAAGGTGTGCCCTATTTAAACTTTACCTCCACTTTACATAATGCCACTTACAAAGTTTACAGGACTTAATGTTGAATTTAGAGATTTGTTTTTCCAGCGTCGTCCCACGTCTTGTAACTATGGTATTTTCAGAACAAAGTTAGACCAGGAACTTTTATTGCTGTGTCTGTTTGTGCTAGATTATTGAATACTCCTTGTTCAGTATGGCTGTTTGCCCAGTGTCTGCAGACTAGAAAGCCACTCTCCTCCACAAAACCACCAGGGCTCTTATCTAGGATATGAAATACCAACATGCTTGTGATAATGGAAATGATTGTGGTATCTTAACTTGTCAGATTCAATCACACATATCCATTGAAATAATGACACCAGGACAGACGTTTAAATAGTGTGAAACTTTTTAAAAACAGCTTAAATGGTATATAATATCTGCTTTTGCGATCAAATTTGAGAAAATCATATGTTTGTTATCTGGTTCCATTAAAAAAAAAAAACCTACATTTTTAGATCAATGTCAAAAATATAGATGTGTTTGGCGCTCACCTTCACCTATGTATTATTAAAAATGAAAACTATACTGTGTTGAACCACAATAATCACAAAGTGTAACCCATAAATCATAAGTGCATGAAAAAACTTGTAATATAGTAATCCTCTTGTGCTGAATTTGTGCTAACCAGTTCATCAAAAACTATTTAAATCAATAGCAGCAAAACAACAATTCATCAAAATATTTGAATCAAATAACAGCAAAATAATTCCATCAACCGTTAAATTGTTAAAAACAGTTCTTCAAAAGAGCTTGATCAATAATAGCAGAAAGAGTCAATGAACCGTGCTCATAAAAGTGCTTGAGTGCATAGGAGTCCTTCTTATTTTCAAAATGCAAGTGCTCCACCACAAAAGTGTGACGGGATCACACTATTCTAAGCTATCAAACTGTGAAACGCGTCGACAAAGCAAAGTTGGAGAAAATTTATGGACAATATCATTTTCTGATACATAAGTATTTTACCATCTTAATACATTATGGACTTTTTTCTTACCTTGTAACTAAACTCCATATTCTCCCCGAATGTGTTATTGGGTTATCTGTTAATCCTGTGTTGAGCTACCAGGGTGCTATGTCTGTCACCTTTTTTTTAATGTTATTTTTTGTAATAAAGATATAACTTTTATAAATTTTCGCCTTGTATTGTGCCCACAAAATTTCTGAAATTCGGAAATAAGGAAGAACATTTTGAGATTATTTATAATGAGTTAAAATAATACATTTATAACTTATTATTTAAAATATACTTCCTTATTTCCGAATTTCCGAAATTCGGAAATACGGAAATAAGAAAGAACATTTGAAATAATAATATATAACTATTACATTATAGGTATTGTAATTTTCTTGAAAATATGGCTATTAGTGATAAATTTCATATTTAAATTCACTAACAGCCAAACTTTCAAAGAAATTTCAATACCTATAATTTAATAGGTATTTATTATTATTTCAAACGTTCTTTCTTATTTCCGAATTTCGGAAATAAGGAAGAACATTTGAAATAATAAGTTATTAATTTATTTGAACTTATTATAAATTATAATAAGCTATTATTTCAAATGTTCTTTCTTATTTCCGAATTTCGGAAATAAGGAAGAATATTTGAAACAATAAGTTATTGATTTATTATTTTAACTTATTATAAATTATAATAAGCTACGTTCAGTAAATGGAAAATGTAGTCGGGCTGGGGTTCTGCAATTTTCTTGGGATCACGTAAAAAGCAGTACCAGATACACCCATAATAAGTGAAGATGTTGCAAAGTGTTGTGTTGACCCGTGTCCTAGATGTACTACGCACAGACACTTAAGCTGTCATTATAATTGAAAAGATATTTTTGCTGCATCTGACTATGTACCGTTCATGCTGTTGTTTTACTCCTGCCTGACATTGGCAATAAACATTATATTTGAAAAAAAAATTATAATAAGCTATTATTATTTCAAATGTTCTTGATTATTTCCGACTTTTGCAGTGTGTGACTGTATATTTGCATACTGTATGTGTATGTATGCAGGTATGTGTGTGTGTATACTGGGTGTGTATATACTGTGTGTATATTGTATGTATATTGTATGTATACACACAGTATACATATAATATACATACTATATACACACCCAGTATACACACATACATACAGTATGCATATGTACAGTCACACACTGCAAAAGTCAGAAATAAGGAAGAACATTTGAAATAATAATAGCTTATTATAATTTATAATAAGTTAAAATAATAAATTAATAACTTATTATTTCAAATGTTCTTCCTTATTTCCGAATTTCCGAAATTCGGAAATAAGAAAGAACATTTGAAATAATAATGAATAACTATTAAATCATAGGTATTGGAATTTTCTTGAAAATATGGCTATTAGTGATAAATGTCATATTTAAGTTCACTAACAGCCAATCTTTCAAGGAAATTCTAATACCTATAATTTAATTATAACTATAAGTTATTAGTCAATTATTATTTCAAATGTTCTTAGTTATATTACCCCCTTCCTTACCGGGCACTTAAACCCCCCTCCTGCCCAGACCAATTTTTGGCTTTCAGCGCTGTCGCAATTTGAATGACAATTGCGCGGTCGTGCGACGTTGTACCCAAATAAAATTTGCATCCTTTTTTTCCCACAAATAGAGCTTTCTTTTGGTGGTATTTGATCCCCTCTGCGTCATTTTTGATCGCCGCTATAAACAAAAAATGAGCGACAATTTTGCAAAAAAGAACAATATTTTTTACTTTTTGCTAAAGTACAAATCCATTAAAAAAATTATTCATCAGTTTTGGGTGATATATATTCTTCTACATATTTTTGTTAAAAAAAAAAATCGCAATCGGCGTATATTGATTGGTTTGCGCAAAAGTTATCGCATCTACAAACTGGGAATTGATTTATGGCGTTTTTATTATTTTTTTTTTTTTTACTAGTAATGGCGGCGATCTGCGATTTTTATCGGGACTGTGATATTGGGGCGGACATGTCGGACATTTTTTACACATTTTTGGGACCAATGACATTTATTCAGCGATCAGAAATTTAAATGTCCACTGATTACTGTATAAATGTCATTGGCAGTGAAGGGGTTAACCTGCAGGGGGCAGTGAAGGGGTTAAATATGTTCCCTGGGTGTGTTCTAACTGTGGGGGGGCAGGGCTGGCCGGGACATAACAGATCTAACTGATCCCAGTGACAGGGATCAGTAGATCTGCTATGTCCCCTGTCACAGAGCGGGGAACCGCCGTGTTTACAACGGCGGTTCCCCGTTCTGAGGCTCCTAAAAGTGATCGGCGGGTCTCGGGCGGACATCGAGTCCGCCCGACCCGCGGGCGCGCTCGCCGCCGCTGCCGCCAGGGGGCGCGCCTGGAGCATGCGCAGTGGAGGACGTCCATGGACGTCCTCCCGGCATTTCAGGTCCGCGCTGGAGCCGTACTTCGGCAATAGCGCGGACCTGGAGTGGTTAGAATATTCGGATTTCTGAATTTCAGATTTTCGGCTGTTCCGATTGGCAATTTTCCGAATTACCGCAATTGCCGAATTACCACAAATTTCCAAATTACCGCAATTACCACAATTGCTGAATTACAGCGAATTTCCAAATTTCGGATTTCCAAATTTTTTCATTTCCGAATTCCAAAATTTTTCATTTCCGAAAACAAAATTTTTTGAATTTCCAAATTTCTGACTAAATAAAAAAACAAGACAAACAAAAAAAAATTAATTTTTCAGCCATGCACAAGTCTAAAAAATAGTGTCCCCTGATGTAAATCCACTGTCGATCATGCCTGCAGTAGGCAGCCAGCCTTCATCGAGGGCGGGAGCGTCTTTATTCTTTTCTATTTTTCAGGTCTGGCAGGCAGCGAGATTGACGGTGGATTTGCATCGGGGGACACTATTTTTTTTTTTTTAATAAAGGAATTGTCAAAAACTGTGTGTGTGTCTTTATTACTTTGTGACACTTTTTTGGTGAACGGGTAGGGGTACTATGTACCCTTTACTCTTTTACATGGGGGGCGTGATCTGGGGGCCCCTTTCTTAAAGGGGGCTTCCAGATTCTGATTAGCCCCCTTCCCGCAGACCCCCACAACCACCGGCCACGGTTGTGGGGGATGAGACCCTTGGCCCCATCAGCATGGGGACAAGGTGCTTTGGCATGGGGGGGCAGAGCCCCCCGCCTCAAAGCACCCACCCCCCATGTTGAAGGCATGTGGCCTGATATGCTTCCTGACTGCTGAGCTGCATGCTCGGATAAGGGTCTGGTATGGATTTTGGGGGGGGGGGCCCAAGCTGTTTCTTTTTTCAACATTTTTCTTTTACATTCAGCTGTCAGCGGGTAACCTGATGACAGCTGATGAGTCATCAGTTGTTAAAGACGCGGAGGCTGGCTTCCTGGCCCGCTCCTTAGCAACCAGCTATTTGTCAAACAACAGCCTGGGGGTCCCCTGACCCCCAGGCTGTTTTTTGACAAATACTGCATGTGATAACACCAGCTAAACCCTGGTGGTAATTATCGGATGCTTTTTTACTCTCTGGTCCGTTTGCAAATCTGACTTTCCTGTCACATCATGACAGCATACATATGGGTTGTGACTCCGCCCCCACAACCTGATAGGACTGAATAACTATAAATTAAAGAGGCGGACCCACCACAGTATTCTCCTTTTTTTCCTCACCTGATCAGGACCAAATGGAGCAGCTCCCCTTACTGCTTCGCCCCAGTGAGGTTGAGCCTCTACCGGTTGGAAGTCTTTGCCTGTACAGTCTCTAAATGAGCTACTATGGAAGGAGCCCCACTTTGATGGTCTCAGGGGAATCGTGCCTGCCACCTCACAAGCCTTAAATAAGCTTAGAAAGCTTGCAGCTGTCTCCACTGCTGGTCTGTAATACACTCTATTTAAATCCATATTGTTTGTTCGTTCCTTGTAGCTCTCCTGAGCCCTGTAGTCCCACAGCAGTATCCATGCCCTTCCCAAGATGGCCGCCAACCATCTGGTCGCTCAGCACATGCGAGGGCAGAAGTGATGTCATAGACTTCCCCTCTTTGCCAACTGTGCCAACATGGTGTCAGCCAGCACGGATCGCGATCGCACATGCGTAGGCGTGACGGCAGGAGATATAAAAACAGTATAGGGGCTAGTTTTGCCCTGCTGCTGTATTCAAGCTGCGTTCTCAACCTGCCAGTGCGGAGCATTAAAGTCCTGGACAGCCTACAGCCTGCAGGTTATGCCACCATCTACTGTCACCCTGTTTCAGGTATTTTCTTCCTGCCTTCTTCCCTTTCCCTTGCTGTAGTGGTAATTTGCTGGATACTCACCACCTACTGTGTGTGCTCACATGCCAGGTGGAAACCCTCTCCTCCCTTCATGGAGACCACTGCCCAAGTAGACCAACCACAGCCGAAAAGGTGTAGGTCCTAAAAGGACAAGCTGGTAAGTACTGAAGATGAGAAAAAAGAGAGCATGCCACTAACAATGTCTGTTTGGACAGCCCTGTCAGGTCCTCAGGATCATCAGCATCAAAGCATAAAGAGTGCTCCAGTCATGGAGGAAGTCGATCAAGACGCAGATGCAGTCGCTCAAGCCACAGAAGCAACCATTCAAGCCGCAGAAGCCGCTCAAGTCGCAGGAGAAGCCACTCCAGGTCTTCCTCATGACACAAACACTCATACCCGAAGAAGCACTTCCCATTGAAGATGTGGTAACATTCAGTAATGTGTTGGATCGTAAAATCGTTCTTGACCTGAAGCCTCTTCGGCAGCAGGTGGGGCCTGCAGACCAGCCATCGCTTTAGCGGCCTTGGGCAAATCCATCTCAAGCTGGACAGCGGGTGTCAAGAAGCTAGTTTGGGAAGGTGTGGACCAGGAAAAAAATGATTTTAGCCCTACATGAGGTCAGTCTCGCAGGGGATTTTGTAGCAGAGGCTTCAGTGGATACTATAAGATCCTCCTCAAGGGCCATGCTATATTCATTTTGTACCAGAAAAGCGCTGTGGCTCAAGCTATGATCGGCAGATGCTGCATCGAAGAAGAACTGATGCAAAATCCTATATGATGCCAAAAACCTCTTTGGAACAAAGTTAGATTCAGCCATATCTAAAGTAACTGGCAGAAAATCTGGGTTAATCCCTTCGGACAGGAAGCCGAAACAACAGAAACCGACATTATTCAGACATAACCTCCCAGAGAGGTACAGGGAGGCAAAGTAACGCAGGCCGGGGAAGGAGTACAGAAGACCTTGGTAGAATACTCAGACCTCCTTTCTTAGATTTCAGAAGCCCAAAAGCTTCCACCTCAGGGGACCAGCCAAAGTCCTTTTGAAGGTGCGCCCGCCCGGCCTACGATAGTGGGAACAAGGCTCAGGAAGTTTACGCAGGTTTGGGCGGAAACACTAAAGGACCTTTGGGCACTGGCCACTGTCCAGTCAGGCCACAAGTGGAAGTTCAAAGGCCGAGTTACAAGAGACCACCTCTGGCCAACCAGGCTAAAAAAAAAGAAGACGGGAGGCCTGCGTCCCGTATTAGACTTGAAAGATCTCAACAGAGATATTTTGGTGGAGTCGTTCAAGATGGAGACTCTTCAGTCAATCCTGCCAGGAATAAATGTTGGAGATTGGATGCTATCCATAGATTTGTCCCATGCCTATTTGCATATCCCCATACACCTGTCGTTCCAAAAGTTCCTCCGATTTACAGTAGACAAGTACCACTTTCAATTTCAAACTCTACCTTTTGGAACTTCAACAGCTCCCAGAACATTCACAAAAATCCTTTTACCAGTGATAGCCCTCTTGAGGGAGAAAGGTCTAAGAAAACATCACTACTTAGAAGACATACTACTGTTGGTGGACAAGGCATAAACTCTGATTCACCAGCGGAACATCCTGGATGCCACTCTTCAAGACCTGGGGTGGATTTTAAACTGGGAAAAGAGCATATTACAGCCCACCCAAAGTTTGATCTTTCTAGGGGCACAACTGGATACTTGTCTCAACAAAAAAGAGCTTCCTTAGGAGAAGGTTTCCACCTTAATTCGGAAGAAATGGGGACTACTGACATTGGAATCTCTACCGGCCAGAGCCTGTCTCAGTGCGCTGGGATACCTGTCGGCAACCATACCAATGGGCCCAGTGGCACATAAGAATATTCCAGAACCCCTTCCTGAGACAATGGTACGGAACTTCAATTTTTCACACAATTTCTATATTCAGAGAAGTGAAGAGATACATCTGGTGGTGGACCAATGCATCCAACCTCAGGAAATTCAAATGGATAGTTTCCCCTACTCAGGAGATAGTCACCTCGGATGCCAGCAGATCGGGATGTGGGGCCCATTACCAATCCTAAGCGCCTTTGGTAATTTCAGACCCAGGATATGGCGTTGAATATTCTAGAGCTAAGAGCCGCCTTCCAGGCCCTCTTAGCCTTCAGTCCTTTCCTGAGGGGCAAACATGTTCTTCTCCGTATGAACAACAAAGTAGCAGTGGCCTACATCAGCAGGCAGGGGGGTACAAGGAATCGATCTTTATGGACAAAGTCCACCCCATCATGGAGTGGGCTCAAGTGAATCTGGCAGATCTGAGAGCAGTCTACCTACCAGGATCCCAGAACCAACTAGCGGACGAGCTGAGCAGGAACTATGTTTCCAACAATGAGTAGTCTCTGGGTCAGCAAGCCTTTTCCCTCATAACCCAGACTTGGGGCATCTCAGACATAGACCTGGGCAGTGTCTCCCGCGAACACGAAGTGCCGCAGGTATCTCTTGAGAACTGTCCATCCAGCGGCAAAGGGAACGGACTGCCTACAATACCCATGGGACTTCTGTCTGGGTTACATCTTCCCTCCTACTCCTCTAATTGCAAGATTTCTGCTCAGGCTCAAAGGTCATCAGCCACTGTAATAGCGGTGATCCCATTCTGGCCAAGGAGTCCATGGTTTACGGCCAGATTCTCCATCCATACAGTTGTGTTCAAAATTATTCAACCCCCAATGCTGTAAATGGTTTTAGGGAATTTAGTGTACATTTGTAATTGTATTCTGAATGAAATCCTACAAGGACTTCTTAATGTCGTAACCCCCAACTTATTAAAACTTGTGTTGACATACCTACCTCTTAGACCGGCATTTGGTACCTGAGGAACCGGTCTTACCCTAGTGGCGATAATGTCACCGACTACTGGAAACTCGGACTCGTCTTTAGAACGTTAATCTCCTCATCCTCCCTTCTACATTGGGTCTGTCTTCAGGGTACCCATAACATCCGTCAGGCAAGGGAAACGGCGACCTACCTGTCAAGAGTTCTCTATGGACGCCGTGAAGCACAAGCGCCCTCTGTGACGGGTCCAGATACAGACTCTACGGGGTTCAGACCCAATACTCCCTTTTCCGAACGACTGGGTCTCTGATGAGTAACAACCTTTGTATCAAGGACGAGTCGAGCAGGCGA